>WNYA01000419.1:81329-166803 GCA_019512145.1 Engystomops pustulosus
CGGGTGATCAACAGGTCAGGAATGAGGGTAGTCACGTGTCTCAGGCGCACGTTATTGTTCCAGCACTTTTTTGTATGGTAGGAGCATTTTATTACTATTTACGCATTCATATAGTCAGGGGAGGATTAATGTGGACGCCAGTGGCCTATTGGCCCACACTACATACAGTTTGCCTGTGTAGTGTGCAGGGGTGCCAGAAATCCTGAAACGCGCACATTCTTCATGAATATGGCACCCCCTGCAGTGCCCCGACAGAGTGCACTTTTTTTTTGGTGCATCTTTAAAGGAAACCTACCACCCCGGATCTACCTATTAATGTAGATCGGATGGTAGGTGCCTCTATTGTACGTGAGGATAGCCCTTTTAAGGGCTAATCCTCATGTCCCCTGTATCTTTTTTATTATTATTGCCCTAATATGCTAATTTTCATGAGAGGCTACTGGGGCGTGGAGTAGCCGGAGCTGAGGCCACACGGCGCAGCTACTCCACGCCCCAGTAGCCTCTTTGACCCTCCTACCCCCATATGGTAGAACTCAGGCCCACGGACGAGGGCTATCCTCACGTACAATAGAGGCACCTACCACCCAATCTACCTTAATAGGTGGATACATGGTGGTAGGTTTCCTTTAACATGGGGTATGCAACACTATTCTGTCAGACTTTGCATGATAAATGTGGCGCAGGGTCCGATTGAGCCTCGGAACGGCCCAAATCAATAACAAAACTTGTGTTGCTGTAGAATAGAGTATCCGCGCGACAAAAGGGTTGTGTGCGACACATATGTGATGCAGGCAATTCTTAAATACCTGTGCAAGTAGTTTACACCTAAAAGAATGGGTAAAGTCCGATAGAAAACTGGCGCAAGGTCCTTAGTAAATGTGCCCCATTGAGTGTCCAAGGACCATTATTGGTTAATTTGATCAGAGAGTCACTATTGACCCAGGAGAGGTGAATACAGTTTTTTAAATTTATGTTAATTAATGTGTTTGGGCTTATTTTATGGGTTTGGATTTGTTGCACTATTTACCATTTATTTACTTAATAATCCATTTAATGAGAGTGACGCGGATGATTTTGTGTTTTCATTCGTCTATGCTTTTGTAATACCTCAATCCCACCTTACTATCTGACCTGTATGATGGACAGCTTCCATGTCTTGGGGTGATGCCACGCGTGGCATTTTTGGTCCGTTTTTAAGCATGCTTTTTCAGTCTGTTTAAAAATGCATCCGTTTTTGGCCGTTTACCATGCGTTTGGTTGCTTATTATTGGCTGCTGTTTATCTATTAAGATAATTGGGGGGAAAAAAGGACAAAAACCGTCAAAAGGCATGCTTAAAAACAGACTAAAAACGCCATGTGTGGCATCACCCTAAGGCAGCGGGCTGTATATGCAATGCTCAAAGGTTTTTACTTTGGATAAAATGGTTTTCCGGTGCCTTTTTGTCAGGCAGATGTTACATCTCAGCAGCTGATATTTATTATACAGACTGTAGAAGTACAAAAACTTGTATATAATGACACATTAAACAGCAGGCGGGGTGATAAATGTGGGAGGAAGGTAATTTACCCACTAACTGGAACAACCACACCCAATAACCATTGACCTTCCCTCCTGTTTGTATTAAGATTCCTGATGATTTCTCATAATCATATTTATCCAATCTCCCTGATATGTAAGATGCCATGCCATTAGTGGTATAATATAATAGCAATAATCATAATATTACCCTGAATAACAATCTATTTTTACAATTCCCTGTATACATAATTAATATAGTAGCTCTATCTTATTCTACAAGAGTATGAACTTCTCACATTCGTATGAATAGTTCGGTTTCCATCTGATTCGCAATGAATTCATTCTAGCTTTAGCACGAAATATATTATGATGACAGTAGGGATTTGCCTGAGACGATGGGTGCAAGTCCATTTTCTGTTCTAACTTATAGTTACCAAGTAAATCACCACATATCTACCTTCTATACATCCTGTATAGATCCCGAAACATCCTTGCTCCCCTACTGAGACAGCAATAAACGCAGAGACACACCCGCATAGTGAAAAGGCCGCGTGAAGCCGCTGGGGTCGTGTGGTTGTTGGTGGGGCTTTCAACGAAGACATGGTTTGATATACATACATTGGCCAAAGAGGCAGAGTGCACCCATATAGAGCTAAACAGGAAGGAGTGGAGATGGGTTTAACGTGTAGTTTTTATGGGATGATTTGTTATCGCACTTGACATTGTTGTTTGTATGTGGACCAGTGGGGCTCGATCGACAATAAGGTAGTAAGGATTTGTGTATTTGGTTTTGGCTTTTATATATTCCAACTTATTATACAATATACATTTAAAGAAACATAATATACTTTTCAGGTGAACACATTCAAACTTCACTTGCCCCATATGATATCTGACATAGCGCTTGTACCGAATTCGTGCACCCCAGCTCCCCCTTCGTCCCCCCCCCCCCCCCCCCCCCCCCCGCCCCCCCCCCCCCCCCCGCCCCCACAACCCGCCATCACTGTCCCTGTTAGTATGCACAGCAGAGAGAAATGCAAAAAAAACAAACCCTATTCCCGTGGCCCATATCTCTTTTTGTCGCCATGTTCCCAGACTCTCCTTCTTCCGTTCTACATCTTCCTGCAAATTTTTTTAATCACTACAGTTAGCACTATGCCAGCCCTCCAATGAAGAGTTTCCGAGCCCCATTGTTTGTGCAACACACCAGGGCCAGTCAAGTCCTCGATACTCCCGCTAACCGTAGTTCTTCTCGATCGGAGACTCCATAATCCGAAGATGCTGTGTGAAAGACCTAGAGAATCAATTGTCCATCGGACAGAAATAGACCCAATAGTCCCTCCCAAAATTCCCCTATTAATCGACAACCCCAACAATTGTAACAAGGCAGCAGCTAAAGCCCGGCATTTTCACATCTGGACGTTTGCTTTTACCCCCCTTTTAGACAACTCAGGGCGGGATAATCGGGTGCACAATCTATAAATTGAATATCCTATAATTAGCAAAATAACCCTTTTTTTTGTGTTTTTGTGAATTTTTTTTCCAATCTGCTCTTCAATATTGCCGACCACCACTCTTTCCCATTTTTTTTAGCTTTCCTTTTTTCCTCTCTATGCTCCCTAGCTACCCAGTGTCTGTATATTTCGATACCACTTCCTGTTGGTCACTCCCTTCATACTTAAAAGCACGCCCTACATGTAGAGTTGCAAGTAACGATCCAGTCTTTGTCTCTCAACCTATTTATAATAACCGTAATTTGCTAATGAGTTTACCCTAGCAGCCTCCCAAATCGGTGCTATCTGTCTAATCCCCAGGTTACCAAAATAATTCTATCCGAATTTTGTCTGCTTCTATTATTTCCCTGTGAAACCAGATAGGGCCTCTTCGGTACGCCAACATATTTAAAATTCTGCTTTGTCTACTGTCAGGTTTTTTATTCTCCAAAAAACAGTGCCCATCTATTAAAAGGTCTTCCCTCCCCAGATAGCTTTCCAGAACTCAGATCGATTTCCGACCTTGGGCCCTGTGAACTTAATACCAACTTGTTAACCCTGTGTGACTCTTCCATTTGCAAGGCGACAATCTGTGAAGCAATAAATATCCTTTAACAAGGGGAATCCCAAACCCTCCTCTCCAACGGGCTATACAGGAATTTCTTTTCATTCTGACCCCAATATAAGTTCATCTCACAATGGATTCCATAGCTTAAAGGTAGAGTCCTCGACCATGATATTGGAGGAGGACTGAACATATAGGCCTTTGGCACACTATCATCTTTACAATCCCGATTCTGTCTGCCTGCGAAAATGGCAGCTTGCCCACATTTAATTTTTTTCCCTCAGGGACCCACTCAAAGGATACAGGTTCACTAAAATCGGAGTCTCTCCCGTAAATGTCACTTCCTAAATAGCGAAATTTTTCCTTACACTGTAAATGTCACAGCTCTCCTTCGCCCACTCTTTAGTTTCCTAAGTCTAAGAAGTCCGGGCCTAATCACGGATTTGCTCCCGTTACCTCCAGTCCCGATAAACCCCTATTCTTCCACCGACTATACCGGAATAGCTTTTGGTACCGAGGGTTTGGGGACTTTCTTAGGTAGTTGGATGTACTTTAGTCCCAGCTGCAATAATCAGCTGTAAGGAGTCTGTACTGAAGCTTTATTGATAATCCTTGTTCCCGTTACAGTAAAAATTTTGAAACCCAATTGTCAATGGGAACAAAAAATTTTTGTCTGGATCTACAATTATAAAATATCAGTTCCGACTTACATTACAAATTCAAATTAGACAAACTATGGATACCTACTTGTTACGTAACCTTAGAATGCCTGTACTACATTAAGCGTTTATAGGGTCTAAAACAAACCTCAGAGACAAACAACCAGCCTTTGTCACTTACCATGTACATATAGCCTCTTGCATTTCAACGTCCAATACTCCTCCATGCTAAGAACATCCTTCCTCTGTATATGAAGAGAGGTACCAAATCCCTGGAAAGGACTGCCCTTGTCTGTTGTAACATTATAGCTCCTAACATCCCGGATTCGGTGGGACAGTCCTGGTTGTTGTGTGCTTCCCACTGCGCCGGGTGGTGGCAAAATGTTGCTCCTCCTGGGTCCCCACCCATGACATATTAAAACCCATACCTTAAAAGAATACAGAAAAAGAAAGTGGTACGGCTTGAAAAATATACATAAATTTTATTAAATTACAAAAAGACGATGACATACATTCAAATTTGTTAACCCCCTTAAACGAACGTGCCACATCCAGAATATCCCTGGGACCAATGAGGGTGACAAAGGGCCATAAACATCACAAGTGGGAAGTCAAATAACTGCGCTACACACACCGAATATCACAGTGAGCATGTTAGATACAGTACAATAGGCAACCAGGTCCATGTGAGCCACCAGCAATTACCATGGTAATGTAACTGCTGTAGGTATATCAAACAATACTGATGTCTGCACTACACCAGGGCAATACCAGTCAAAGATCCAGAAAATAAGGTACACAATGGGGTCATTTACTAAGGGGCCGATTCTCGCGTTTTCCCCGACGGTGTTACCCGATATTTCCGATTTTGTTGCCGATTTTACCTGAATTGCCCCCGGGATTGTGCGGCACACGCGATCGGATTGGTGGCGCATCGGCGCCGGGACCGCGCGCGACGGAATCGGGCGCGTGGCCGAACGAAACCCACGTATTCGGAAACCGCCGCCGCATTTACAACCGGAAAAGTTCGCTTGGGGAGCGCTTAGCTTCACCTGGCCCCTAGGTGGTGGCTTCCGGCGCGATGAGTGACTTTCAGCGCAGCAGCGCCCCCTGGTGTACGCGGAGGAACTACCTTCTTAAATATCCCGCCCGGAACGCCACTCCAGAGTCAAGAACTCGCCGCTTGATCGCGAATGGGCCGGTAAGTAATTTGCCCCAATGTCTAATGCCCAGTGTATCATTACCATTGCCCTGGGGAGAGGACAGTGTCCCTACACGGATGGAAGGCACCCCATGAGACTTTCCGTAAACTATTCCGATTGCACTCATTTAAACTGGGATTTGGCGGGCATGCAATCGATTTTGGGCGCATCGGCGCCGGCTTTAATGCGGCACAAAATTGGAGGCGGGCTGCCGGAAACATCCACTATTCGGACTAAGTTGCAGGATTTAACATTTTAAATGTAATCGCAAGCCCTGCACTTACATCCACCAGTGAAAAGAATGGAACTCCTTAGGACCTTAGTCGGGGAAGCGACACATGCAGGATATCGGACGCAGGCCCGTAGGGAATCGTGGCAGCTGTGCATTCTTGTCGGGGAACGCAGGGACGGGTAAGTAACTGAAAGCATCTTTAAACTGCCGAGGGCAATTTTTTAACATGTCCGCACCCCCAGCCACTATAGTCTGGGCACTACGCAGATTCCCTCCGCTCTAATTATCCTGATCCTGCATTGCCTGGCTGGAGCAAGCAGAAGCATGCTTTACTATTTAACATGTAACATGTAACTCATCCGGGTTTGGTCAATGGAGAAGAACCCAAGTGAAACAGATGACATGAGTGCCCCCCCCCCCACCCCCCTGGCATGGCTTTGGATGTTTTTGGGTTTATTCTGCTAGTTTCTATTTATGACAAATCCCAATGTATTCAAATCCATTTACAATTAATAATGTGGAACTTAGGAAAAGGAAGGGAATTTACAGCCGTTACTTTGAGCGGAGTCACGCATCCTGGATTAGAGGGTGTTTCACCCGAAGGGTTTTATTAAATCAATGGTCGCTGTAATTGAGCCAAGATTTCATTTTCATCGTGTTGGTGTTTTTTCTTCCGGCACTCAGCTTCAAATGTATGAGATGGATTCACAAGAATGACATGAACGTGATGCGCAAATTAATAGGTAAAAGTAATGCAAAATACATAAACCTGTTAATAATTAAATTTTTTTTTGTGTTCTAGCTGCTTCGTGTTTTTATGGTGAGCTGAAATCCAGTTTTCTTTTTCAAAAACTTACATGATTTTTGTAAATTGGGTTTACCAAGTTGTTTATTTGTCTACAGTTTTCTTCCCAATTAACCAGCAAACGTATAGTGAGGGTCAGTACAGGATAAGTAATGTCATTTATATATACATTGACTGCACCACATCAACATGAGTGCAGCCTCTGGAGTATAATACAGGATGTAACTCAGCATCAGTACAGGCTAAAGTAATGTCATGTATGTACAACACAGTGACTGCACCGCAGCAGAATTTGATGCATCTTCTGGAGTATAATACAGGATGTAACTTCAGGATCAGTACAGATAAGTTAATGTGTCATGTATGTAACACAGTGACTGCACCAGCAGCAGAATAGTGAGTGCAGCTCTGGAGTTAAATACAGATGTAACTCGGATCAGTACAGGATAAGTAATGTCATTGTATATAGTAAAGTGACTGCACACCAGCAAGCAGAATATTAGTGCAGCTCTGGAGTTAATACAAAATGTAACTCGGGATCAGTACAGAAAGTAATGTCATGTATGTACACAGTACTGCAACCAGCACCAATAGTGAGTGCAGCTCTAGAGTATATACAGGAGTAACTAACCATCCGGGATCAGTACAGGATAAGTAATGTCATGTATGTACATAGTAACTGCACCAGACAGAATAGTAGTACAGCTCTGGAGTATAATACAGGATTACCTCAGGATCAGTACAGGATACGTAATGTCTGTATTACATGGACTGTGCCATCAGGCAGAATAGTGAGTGGATCTCTGGAGTATAATACAAGTATGCTAACGTCAGGATCATTACAGGATAAGTTAATGTCAGTACTACACAATGACGGCACCAGCAGCGAATGTGAGTGCGGCTCTGGGTATAATCAGGATGTACTCAGGATCAGTAACAGGCTAAGTAATGTCATGTAGTACCCATTACGATATATGGAGGACAAAAAGGACAACACGAGTACGGCGCCTCGCGGGATCCGTAGGGATAACTTAGTGGTAGATTTAAGAAGTGCTCACCTGTGGGCACGTGTATAATGCAATAAGTCCGGAGTAAGGGGGGGATGATATCCACCCCTTTCCCTTAGGGTATCCAATAGTTACGGTTCAGCAGCTCACACTTTGCTCCAAATACCGGGATCCCCAAAGGAAACCGTAGTGATATATATGGGACGCAAAAGTTTTTTGGACGATGTGGTTTTTAAGCGCTATCACCGTCATTTCGAGATGAAGATGAAGAATGGTACAGGCTTGATATGGAGAAATTGTGTAATTTTTATTATAATCAAACAGCAAAATAATCCAATGTTACGCGTTTCGTGCATACACTCCCTTCTCAGACCATAAATGGAATACGTGGTAAAAATTATTGAATAGATATAGTAAATACATGATGAGAGAAATAAAATAAAATAAATATGTAAAATAAACAATAAATAATAGTAAAATTCATGATGATGATTAAGATCCAGGATTAAAAGAATCTATAATATTCAGAATAGACATAAAAAAAATGACATTAGAAGCATACGGTCGACAGGTGTGAAGTCACTAGCATCCTTTAAACAACAAACGGTACAATGTGCATAAAAGGCTGGAATGAAGAAATCACAATCTTCGGGATAATCGACCCCTAGTTTAAGTTATAATAACTATTAATGAACTAATTCCTATTTCATCATATTCATAATATTATATTAATTCATATTAGTATTATTCATAACATAATTCGTACTAATTCATATATAACATAATTTGTACTAATTCATATATATACATATATATGTGGGTGTTTACCTATTAAAGAAAAACTCGTTGCCAATAGCCCTACCAGACAAAGCCAATGGACGAAAACACTACGCGTGAAACCTGCCCAACGGTAGTCTCGGGCTTGTTTTGGGATAAAAAACGTACTTACATGTTGTAAGGGACCTGCAAGGCTTAGTTGCTGTTAATTCGCCGAGATCTGTGTGGGAACTGAATTTATCGCATCCGGGAAAGCTGGCGCATGCGCAGTACCGAGCGAGACTAGCGCATGCCGCGTAGCAAGTATACCGCGTTGGCCGCGCAGAACTGATCGTTGAAAAAAGGGTGACATGCTATCGCGCAGGCTGGGATCAAGGATGAAGTGTAGACGAATGTCACGTCTGGTGAATCCATCCGATCAAATGGGGGGCAGCAATTCTTCAGTGGCAGAGATAGAATAACAAAATAGTATAGTAATGATGAATAATATTTAATTATAATAAATAAGGAGTAACAATGGAATAAGATATACAAAATATATTAAATGCCAATGGGAACTTAATAGCTATTTACATGCCACCTTATAGTAACAGGATGAAAACTGAATGATATATCCATCATAATGGGAACGCACGGGACCAGAACTGATATTTGTGTTCTTTAATTGCCCAGTATCTAAATGAATTGCCTGGTTGGGATATTATAAGATATTTTCCAAAGTTTCATTCAGGCCAGCTGGTCCTAGGGTTTAAGTTTATACAATCCAGTCCATTTCTCGTTTTATGGTATTTGTACTCTGTGAGTATAGGGAGGAATATACTCGTCGTGTAATGAATTCTCTGTAGTCAGGTTTATGATGTTGGCGCATGTCTGGATACACTATGCAATAGAAACATTAGAGATGTTCTGTCGGTGTTTATTAAGGCTTTCCTCTCAGTGGTTGTATGGTCCTCCAATATACTGTAGGTTGCAACTACATTCCATAAGGTAATGACGTAATTCGAGCTACAGTTTATGAATGTTTGATCGGAAATGATTCGCCTGCGTTATTGGATTTAAGACTGATTTTCTATGGCTGATTGTCCTCGCAAAACATTTACATAACTATGGCACATTTAAAACTACCAAAATTTTGGAAATAGAGAGTAAGGGGATGTTTGTTTTTGGTGGTACGTAAGCGACTGGGGGCGAGTATAATTTGTCAGGGTAAACGAGACCTTCTGAAAGGTAAATCTTTTGGTTTTTTTTTGGTAGGATGTTTTAAGGTGTGGATCATGGAGAAGTAAACTCCATGTTTCTTGATTACACGCCTTATTTCCTCCACCCTCCTCAAGAGAACGTCTATGAAGTAAACCTCATTGTTGGGGTTCACTGACAGATTTTTCTTTCTTCGTTTTATACATTCAGTTTGGCTCAGTGCTGGCCTTGGATTTGCTGGCTGAATGAGGGAGGAGGATAACCTTTTTGGCCCTAACTCTTATTGCTCAGTTTTACTTTGTGCTTCAAAATCTGATTTGTGGTACAGTCAGTCTAATGCGTTAACTGACCGGATGGGATTTTGTTTTTCTCATTTCTGAAATGAATTGCTATTAAAGTCCGATAACTGTTTTGCTGTCAACAGGCTGAGAAAAAGTATCGTATTGATGTGGTGATTAGTGTGGAAAACTATTACTACATCAAGAAACTCCAATTCATTGGGTGACATGCTCGAGGTGAAGTTTAAGACCCCAGTCGTTGTCGTTGATTTTTCAATAAGCTGTGAGCTTCATCATCTTTACTACCATTCCAGATGATACAAATATCATCAATATACCTCTTATAGTTTACGCATTTGGCTGAAAATCCGGATGGGTGAAAATATTGAGTTTTCTTCAATGGCCTCGTCAGTGGGCTAGCTGGGGTCGAACTTGCTGCCCATAGCAGTGCCTCTCTGTTGTATATGAACTGTTCTTGAATGAAAAATAATTGTGAGAAAGGATAATGTGATGGCCCTGCCAGTAAAAGCTGCTTTGGGTATCTGACATGTCTGGTCATTATTGAAAAATGAGAGATGGCATTGGTCCAAGATCATGAGGTATGACTGTATATAGGTACGATATATTCCATAGTGAGGAGTAGATAGGAATCTTCCCATGGTATGGGTAGAATGTGTCTTGATGAGATCATAATTGTCAGAGAAAATTACTTAAGGTTTCTTACCCTACTTTTGTAAAAATAAGTCACATAATGTGACAGGCGGTTGGCTTGAGAGAAATTACTGCCTGATATAATAGGCGGCCAGGTGGATGTTTAAGCGTTCTTGTGGATTTTTGGCAAGAAATAAAGATAGGAGTAGAGGTTTCTTCTATTCTGGAGGTACTGGGCTCTTCTTGATAGTTACACCTAAATATGCCTTCTTTCTTCATTAGGGTGTCAAGCTCTTTTTTAAAACTGTTAGGGGGGTTGCTCTTGAGTATCGAGTAAAATGTATTGGTATCAGAAGAACCTAAGCTTCAATGATGTAATCATGTTTGTTAGATGACTAAACGCACCCCCGGTCTTCTGATTGAATACGATCTCATTGTTGCTAGTCGTTTTTCAAAGCTGTTTTTTCTTTTAGTCATATGTGTTCTAGAGGGTTGTTTTTTGAGTTGGGCTTTTAAATTTGGAAATCTGAGGAAACTAACGTATAGAAGGTGTCTATATAGTTTCCCTTTGTGGTGGTTGGATTAATTGTAATTTTGGTTTTAAAAATGGTATGGATTACGGAGGTAGGTGAAGATCTGGAGGAACTGGTGAGTCGGTCTGTGTTTCAAATTGGTGGCTGGTTCGTGCTAGGTACTATTAAATGAATTGGCCTTTTTTAAGGTAATTTGCGAATAAATTTATTGAGATTCTACAAAAATTCGAAGTCATTTGAACTAGAGGATGGGCAAAGAGAGGCCTTTTTTAGAGTCTTAGTTTCAATTTCTCTAACACATAGTTTGAAATTAAATTCTCCTGAACTCGTTGAATGGGTTGGTAGTGGGTGTTAGAGGAGGATTGATTGGTACCAAGGGTTTGAATCTATTTTGGTCGTATTGAATTTCGGAGTTTTCGTTAGGGGTTCTTCTATGGACGGAGTGTTTAGGTCTACGTCTTCCTCCTCTACTTCCGCGCTTCATTGGATTTTTTCTTTTAATTCCTAGTGTTGTGCTAATTGTAACTTTTTAAATTTTCTTCCAAGCCTACGTGGGTTTTGTCGTGGACGTTGAGTTCTCTTGACTTCTTGTGGGACGACCTAAAAGACGGGCCAGATTCAGTTTTAAGATGGACCATTATGTGAGAGTATCCTATTGTGGCACGGGCATGGGGTTAACTTTTGGAGTAAAGATTTTACTTATCCTGGGAACTGTTTGGAGAGCAGCTCGTGTTGTGAGTGGTGAGATGGATTCATTGAAATCTCTGAAAACACCAGACGGTAAATTTGGTTGTGGTTAATTCAAAATGAGGGACAGTTGGCTTAGAGCGGAATTATGTGTTGGTTTTCTATCAGTTGTTTCAACATTGGTGTTCTGTTGGTTTTAGTTACAGGTTTTTTGTGGCGCAAGTATACTCGGATGTTGCTGTCAAATTGCGACTGTAGGTGGTAGGGTTTTGTAGTTGTTGTCTTAGTGGCGGGCGGGGTCCATTGTGCTTTTGCTGTCTGTTCCTATATTGTAGTTCCCAGTGTTAGGTACGATTTAGGGTTGGTATTTGACCTATTCGGGTGGGGGTCCGAGTAGCATCATGTGGATGATTAGTGGAGTTTACTGGTAATTTTATCGGTAATCTTCTTATCTTTATTCTCCTGGTTCCAATTTTAATGTTCCCTACAGTGTAGTCATTTCTGTCCCGCTCCCAATTTTCCTATTTTTTTGGTCAGTCTTCCTTTTCAGTGTTTCAATCAGTTTTCCCCTGTTTGTTTGTCTGTCAAACAGGGGTGTGTTCAGGTTTTGAGTTTGGATGTGGGTGGTATCGATATTAAGAAGTAGCATCATTAATAATGAAGACCTCTTGTCAGCAGACATTTGAGTAATCCCAATTGAAGCAATTTGTGAAAATAGAGTCCCCAGTTTTAACAAAGTCCCAGTCATTTTTGAAAGCGGGTTTCTGGACGGAGTCCAGTCCTCGTGGGACGATGTTTTCAGATTGTATGTGCAAGAAAAAGTTTATCAAGTGATGCTGGGGATTCATATTTCAGAGCCTTTTCAAGTCAAGGATAAATTCGTAATTACCACCTTTCCTCTGATAAACCGACTTTCTCGGGGTTCCACTGTCGGGCATCCGGCACTTGGCTGTTGTATAGCTCATGAGATCCTGTTCACGTTCACGGAACCTGTGGTCCTTTAGGACCATCCTGAAGGGTGTTTGGGATGGGTAAATAACGAAGTCACGGTTAGAGAATTGGGTCCGGAAGTCCCAATTCCTAGTCCCCGGGAATTCCTAGTTTGTCTCTACCCGTACAGAGAAAAAACTGCCGGTAAAACTGTAACGAGATATGGAGGACAAAGAGACAAACAAAGGGACGGCGGCCTCGCGTGATACCGTAGGGAACAGGCGTAGGGGTAGATATTAAGAAGTGCTCAACCTGGTGGCACTTGTTAAGTGCAATAAGTCTAGTAGGGGGGGGATGATACTCCATCCCCCTTCCTCTTGGGTACTCCAATAAGGTTACTCAGCCAGCTCACCCCTTGCTCAAATACCGGGATCAAATGAAACCGAGTGCATATGAGAATATGGAAGCAAAAAGTTTTTTGAGCTATGTGGTTAGCGCTATCAACCGATTTAGGAGATGAAGATGAAGAATGGGTACAGGCTGTGATATGGAGAATATGTGGTAATTTATTAAACTTTGGAAAATATCTTCTAATTATCCCAACCAGGCCATTCATTTAGATACCTGGCAATTAAATAAACACACTATCATTTCTGTTCCCGTGGCGTTCCCATTTTGATGTATATATCATCATTTTATCCTCTGTACTATAAGGTGGCATGTACATAGCTATTAATTCCCCATTGGCACTTTTAATATAATTTTTTATTAATGTATTTCCATTGTAATCTTCCTTATTTATTACTATTATTTACAATCATTACTATTACTATTTTGTCATTTCATTTCCTTAATAACTTTTTGTTATTCGATCTCTGCCCACTGAAGAATTGCTGCCCCCCTTATTTTGATCGGATGGATTCACCAGACGTGACATTCGTCTACACTTCATCCTTGATCCCCAGCTGCGCGCATGCGCATGTCACCTTTTTTCAACGATCATTTTCTGCCGCGGCCAAACCGCGGTCTACTTTCTACTGCGCATGCGCTAGTCTCGCTCCGGTACTGCGCATGCGCCAGCTTTCCCGGATGCGATAATTCAGTTCCCCACACAGATCTCGGCAATTAACAGCAACTAAAGCCTTGCAGGTCCCCGACACATGTAAGTACCCTTTGTTTTTTCATCCCAACAAGCCAGAGACACCCTTTGGCAGGTTTTCACCGTGTGTTTTCGTCCATTGGCTTGTACTGTTTAGGCGATTGCAACGAGTTTTCTTTAATAGGTAACACCCACATATATATTGTATCTAGATGATTAATACAATTATGTTATATATGAAATTATTACGAATTATGTTATAATAATCTCATATGAGTATATAATAGTATACTTGATTGAATATATTATTCATTATTGTTATTAATACTTTAAACTAGTGGGTTCGCTTATCCGAAGATTGATTTATTCATTCCAGCCTTTTATGCACATTTGTACCGTTTTGTTGTAAAAGATGCTAGTTACTTACCCACCTGTCGACGTATGCTTTCTACATGTCAGTTTTATTGTCTATTCTTAATATTATATATCTTTTAATCCTGGCTCATTTACTCATATCAAATGTAATTTTAATATTAGTTATTTTTATTTTACATATTTATTTTATTTTTTATTTATATCTCATGTATTTACTATACTATTCAATACTTTACCATGTATGCCATTTCTGGTCTGAGGGAAGGGATTGTATTCCCGAAACGCTAACCGATTTGGATTTCTTTTTGTGCTGTTTTACTTATGAATAAAATTACCATATTTTCTCCATATCACAGCCTGTACCCATTCTTTCATCTTCATCTCCGCAATTCGGTTGAGAGCTCTTAAACACATAGCTCAAAAAAACTTTTTGCTTCCCATATTCATGTTTTACACAGGCCTGTGCCGGCAGCAAATGTGAGTGCAGCTCTGGCGTATATACAGGGATGTAACTCGACAGTACAGTATAATTAATTCATGTAAGTACACAATGGGGTCATTTATTCATGGGCCCTATTCTCTTTTCCCGACGTGTTTACCCGAATATTGCCGTTTTGGCGCCGCTTGGTATTAAATGCCCCGGGATTTGGGCGCACAAGCGCTCGTATTGTGGCGATATCGGCGCTGGCATGCGCGCACGGAATCGGGGGGGCGTGGCCGAACGAAAAAACCCTCCGTATTCGGAAAACCGCCGCATTTAAAAAACGAAAATGTGTCGGCATAAGGACCGCTTACCTTCACCGGTCCAGCTCGGTGCATTCCTGCGCTCTGATTTACTTTTCAGCGCAGCAAGCGCCACCTGGTGACGGCGGAAGAACTACCTTATTAAATTCCCCCCGCGGACCCGATCCCAGAGCGGAGAAGCCGCCGCTGGAACGCGAAGGGGACCGGGTAATTAAATTTTTGCCCAATGCTGCACCAGCGACATAGTGAGTGCAGCTCTGGAGTATAATACAGGATGTCACGCAGAATCAGTACAGGATCAGTAATGTCTGTTGTACACTTGACTGTACCAGCAGCAGAATAGTGAGTGAAGCTCTGAAGTATAATGCAGTAAGTACTCATTATTAGTACAAAGGGAAATACAATGGGATTTCATTTCTGAATATAATACAGGGTTTATGTTCTTAACACTGTATAGGGTAAAGTTTTGTCTTTGTCTTCTAGTTGTAGTTGATACCACCTTACATACCATTGAACCATCAGAAAAGCTGTCACATTGTATGAACACCCGTGTCTGTGCTTATATAATCAATATTATTTATATTATTACATCATTTGTATATTATACCATGTGATGTATTTTCTAGTAAGAACATACCACTGCTGGGTTGCGTAATGACTGAATAGCAATAGGTAGTAAGTTGTTGTACAATTGTTGTGGGGGCCTGTATAAAAATTGTGAGGGGCTGCATTAACCTGTGGGGGTGGGCTGTATATGGACCGTGGGGGGGGGGAGTATATAGACTGTCACATGGATGAAGAAACAGAGGTACACTCACCTAGTAAGAATCCAAAGAGTCCTTTATTATATAGACTACCTGTGGGGGCTGTAATATAGACTGTGGGGTGGGGCTGTTCGACTGTCGTGGGGGTTGGGCTTTATATAGACTGTGGAGGGTTGGGCCTTTATATAGACTTGGCATGGGGCTATACATAAATTGGTATGGGAAGGTGAAAGGTCCCCACCGAAACATCGCCACTTTGAAATGAACTTTTCACCTGGATTTGGACTGAACTAGGAGTGTATTTTAAAATTTCATTTACTCACTCTGTGCCAGTTTTCTGTCTGACTATGCCAATTTCTTTTTAGTGCAATCTGCTTGCAAAACACCCGTTATTTTAAGAAGTGTCTTGCACACGTTTGTGTCACATTGCGACCTTTTTGTGGCACAGCTCACTAGTCATCATGAACACAAATTAGGGGGCGTCTGGGGACTCAGTTTGGAACCGTCACTAAGTTTAACATGCAAAAGTCTGTGTGCACCTCCCCATGTTAATGGTGCAACCAAAAAAAAGTGGTGCACTCTATTGGGGCAGTGGAGGGGGCACCAGATCATTTAGAACGTGATCAGAAATCTGAATCTGGTGCCCCCCGCACACTACACAGTAACTGCACATAGTACACCTCACTGCAACCACTATATAGAAATGAAACCGGCACTACCACCCTCTCGTATCAAACCATTGGGATGGATTTGCAGAAAGCAACGTGATGTTCGTTGTACATCTGGGTTTCTTCGGCACGAGCGTGGTCAGGTCGCTATAACAGGCAGTTGCAGAGAAGAAGGTGCGGCAATCTCCAGTGTGGTACATCACAATTTTTTCTTTATTCGGTGCAGGTAGGTACAGGACGCCGACATGCTGCAAGGCACCCCGCGCCGTTTCGCCAACAAAAGCGCTTTCTCAAGCCTGATCGATCAGTTAGTTCAGGCTTGAGACCTAACTGAGATCTATCCCAATTTAGATGCCTAGCACTGTCCTGGACATGCGCAGGACGCGCCACAAATCATCTTTTGCACCACTTTTTAACGGCAGGTTGCGCCCATTGGGCGTGCGTTCCACTGCGTCCATACCTTTCATGCAACAGCGCTTGAATAGTTATGGCCCAGGGTATCGGAGGATCCAGGTGGTGAGCACCTTATGCAACTTGTCACTTTTATTGACACAGGACCCTTCAATACGATCCACTTTATTATAATGAAAGCAATTGCCGCCGCACTATCACTTTAGCACCTAATGTATGTATTTCAGTATTTTTCATGTATTATTATGTATTTTTCATGTTTAAAACACTAATTTATGCAATGTTATGCAATATGTTGATGCACGGGTGGGAACGATTTGGATCAGTGATTCACCTTTGGTTTTGATATATATTATATAATTCCATCTCTGTCACTTAGCTGAGAAAGGCTCTTCTGAGCTGAAACGTTCGCTGCTGTATATTCTGTACCTTTAAACATGGATAACTTCATCTACTTCACTTTTGACATGACATTTGACACCTGACTCCCTTGAGGCTCTTACATTTTTTTGCATGATTGTTCTGGAGGAATCCGTAGCCCGATCTCATGATCCGCCCCACCTTCTTTTTTATCTCCACAGTGTGCTGTTTGTAATTTCTAAGTATCTATCTATCTCATCAGATCTCATCTATCTATCTTCTATCTATCGATCAGAATAGCAGCACTCTTACGCCAGGTATCAGAATAACGAAGGCCTTAACTTTATTCCAAGCTGTCAACGTTTTCCAACCCGAGAGCCTTTTTTCCATGCTGTTAATCGTGTGGAGGGGGTTCTTCTTTATAAATTACTGGACCCAATACGGGTACAATTTAGCGCTGAGAACTTTCCCGCAACTAAGAGACTTGTACTTTCGGTTCTTTTTCTTCCAGGAGCTGTAAGGTTTCTTAATGAATGTCTTCTCCAGTGCCCCAGCTCTACCCTTGAATCTGATGTGTCAGGGCACATCGCTCTGACTTCCATTGTGCATTTATATACCTGTATTTAAAAACAAAAACGAAACAACATGCTACCCCCTGTGTCTTTGTAACTTCTTCAGCGTTATTGGTACGAACTCGGGTGGAGTCAGCTCAGGTAAGAACCTGTAATAATATTACTACCAAGTTAACTTATAATGCTGCAAATTTGCACTACACACTCATTTTACATGGACGGGTAGGGGCGCATCACTGGACTACCGGGACAATGCCGGGGCCCAGATCTGCTGGTGGGGGGCCCACATAATGAATTTTATGTAGGAATCCATGGGGCTGTAATTAATTAATCCTAGGGGGGAGGGGGGGGGCTTTATATTAAATAACATGAGGTGGCTGTTTGGGATGATAAGCTAGGGAATATTTAGGGCAATAGTTTACGGACAGGGGACTGTTTTCATTTTCTGAATTGTGAATGCTGCCACTTAGGTACCTAGCAAAAGGGCCCCTTATGCTCTTTCGGCCAGGGCCTAGTGAAACTGGAATCCGACCCTGCTCATATATTTTACTAACTAACAGTCCAACTTTATATACTTACCAAGACACAGCCTTTATCCTAATATTATACTACTACTAACTACCATTTCAACAACTTCACAGATATATACTAATACAAAAGTTATATACCCACTCATCTATCAAGCTACAGATATCTACTACTCCTTGAAATGTACTACTACACATCATATTCTATTTACTGCTAAGTACAATATACACTAATACTATAACACTACTTTACCTTTACACTAATTCCCACTATACCTAGTAACTACTCTGCACACCATATGCCTACTACCAACTACACCTTATACTTTTACTTAGGCTACACTATATTCTACTACAACACCCTCATAATTCATATTGATAATAGACAGCTATTACATACTAATACATTCTATTTTATTATTACGCTACACAGCAATAACGACTACTACTAACACCACTAATTACTTTTACACTAAGTCACAGCTATATCTTATTTACTGCTTGCACACATAGCTACTAGTAACAATTTAAACTTAATCTGTTTTTCTAGCTCTTAGATCCTACATACTTTTTACCTACTTTACTACAAACAAATACTCACCGCTATATACTGCTACAACTGATACTAATACACACCTATTTTACTACTATACAAATACAACAAAAAAACAACTCTATTTACTGTACACTTGAGACTAATACACACTATTTTACTATTCTACAACACACCGCTCTATACTGCTACACTCTCTAACACTACTCTACTATTATTCACTTTACAGTGACTGTGTACTACATCACAGCCATATGCAACGATTGAGTTAATGATGCACTACTATAGTCAACTACAGACTTACATAGTAATACACAGCTATATACTACTGCTTACACAACATTATACATACTACTAATTTACACGTTCTACTTACTAGCATGACTACACAACTATATCCTCCTCTAAACCGAATTAATATTCCTACTTTGCCTATATACTCCTTCCTATAAACTACATACTACGAATGCACCCTCTACTACTATGTGCAATACTAACTAAAGCAATGTACGCCTACCTATTTTTTACTACTACAATACCATACAATGGGTCAGATGTTCACTTCTTTTTCCTGTTGCTTTTGCGCCTTTTTATATTGTCGGCACTGTTTTTTTGCGGCCAGTTTGAGACTGAACATCAAACTAGTTGCCATCAAAAATAACCATGTTTCCTCAATTTTATCCTATTAATGCCAGATGTTTTTGCGACACCTATAATTATTCATCATTAGTTATTTTCTCATTAATGTGCAAATTAGGCGCAAAAACACTCCACCCAAAATGTGCTGTAAACTAAGAAGAAAACACTGAGCTCTTGTGCGACACTCATCCCCAGCAGCAGGCCAGAAGATACTACAGACTAGTGATGTGTTGTTTTGAAAACGATCCGGCTCTAAAGTCGGCTTTTGTTTCATGAAGACTGAGCCAAGCTCAGTGAGCCGTGGCCACTTAATCCTGCCCCTAGCCCGCTCACCACACCCCCCTTTACCCCATACAATCAGGTTAAAAGGGTGGGATGCGTGGGGTGTTTGAACTGGCCTGCGGTTTCCCATTAGATACCTTATAGAGAGCCATTCAGTAGCCAGAAGAGCCCGGTCTTTCTTAGGGCGGAGCTAATGATCCATCTCCTAAAATAGCCATAATTACCATGCCTACTACAACGACGTTTACAGACACTACGCAAGCCTCTGTTTACCGTTCATGACCTTCTGTTTCCAAACAATCTGCAAAAGCAGCAGCAGTTAGAACTGGATATAAAGAGAAGTGTGTAGAGCTGCAGACAGGACAGAGAAGTGTCCGTGTAGCAGATAGAAAGGAAGTGTGTGGGAAGCTGCAGACGGACAGAGAAGTTCCTCAGTGTAGCAGGATGATCACCCTGGTGTCCTGAGGAGGATACTGCCAGAATTAACGGGGCGGCAGGAGATTCAGCACTTACTCATAGACTCGTACTACACTTATAACATACACATATAAAGTATGTAGACATCATAGTTCACATAATACAGCCATATTTACACATCATAATTTTACACATATGGGAATACACACACATACATTTATACACTCCTACACCAAGTATATAATCACTGTCATATTATACTGGACAGTGTGCAATATAATATGTTCTATAACAGCACTTCTGCTATTCTTTAGTGTGTTGTGTCAGATGACGGCCCCCTGACCTGTGGGCCCCTTGTGTGGCTGCTACCTTTTAGTTATGTCCTTGGGTATCCCTATGGCAACTTGCCTTATGAGTTTTTGCTTGACAAAGCGCAGATTGTGCAAGAACCAAGTTGCCGATAGTGTGAGTCCTGATCCTAACCCCGCTGTCCTATGGCTGCTGGTTACATTACAGATATACCTTTAGTGCTGAGTGCTGCTTTGCTATACTTATCTTTAATAATTTAGAACTGTGGCTCAGTGCGTGGGGTGTAAAAACAATGAACATTTTAGCTCCACCTCTCCAATGGGTTGGTACAGCCTGCGACATTGCCCTGCTGGCCGTATACTAAACCTGTGGAGATCATGCCTTGATATCCCGCACACATTCTACAGCAGCAGTGGCAGGCCATGGCAGATACATCCTTTCACATGATGTTTATTGTTGGTCTCTGTTCACAATAAAGACCGGCGGGGCAGGCCTCTGGCTGTACAGAACCCCTGGGGAATTTGAGAATGAGCGGTTCATTGTTTTCATTACCCCGTCTGACTCAGATATATCAAACGTTCTCCCATTAGATAACGTTCTAGCATTAACCATTATATTAAAATGTCATTAAAAGGAGAACACGGAATGTGACATAATTCAACTTGCCTTGATTGTTTTTTGTATGTCTTTACTTTGCATCTCTGGCAAGTCCGTCATTGGACTGCTCTATCAATTGTTTCTATTACTCCTTAGTCTTCTTTATGCTGAGCAGGCGTTCAAAACTTGTTCTGATCATTACATTTTTTTTGTATCTGCTGTAAGACCAGTAATGTGTTACCTTTATTACATGTATAATAAAGAAAAAATTGCTATAATCCCTCAGTGTTAGGGCTCATTCACCTGGCAGTAGTGGGGACCGCATCATCCAGCCGCACATTTCGACGTATAGTGAGCCCCTTGCTGTCTATGGCAAACCCGGTCGGGGTACGGTGAGAACACATAGGAACATTTTCCAGAACCGTGCAGTGTGTACTAATGTGCAGTTTGCCTGTATAAGTGTGCAAAGTGCGCCAGCTTCAGATGTTTGGTTTACGTTCTTCAATGAATCTGGTGCCCGCCCTCCACTGCCCTAACAGAATGCACTACTTTTTTTTTGGTGCCGTGCACCTTTAACATAGGGTGTGCAACACAATTCTGTCAGACATTCAATGGTACATGTGGGCGCACGATTTTGACGAACACCGGAACGCTCCGTAAATTTGTGTCACTTACGCCTAGTGCAAGCTTGCGCCACAAAGGGTCACTTGCGACCAATTGTAAGGGATTACAACAAGTTACAATGGTCACTTTCTATACAAAGAACAATCTGAATGGACTGTATTCTAATATTTGTTATTTCTACTTCTTTCTAGCACGTCTGGACCAGCATCCAATGTCTAACACCGCCTTCACCTGACCTCTCTATTCTGCTTCTACTGGAGAACCACATATTGACAGAAACACACTTCTTACAGATGAACATATTACATTGTGAACCACAACCACATGTCTGAGCTTGGAGGCTTCCATCTCTGATGTCAGCTAAATAGTGAGTGTAGCTCTAGAGTGTAAACAGGGATTAACTCATGGAATCCTTACAAGTATAAGTTAAGTGTCATGTATGTACACGTGACTGCCCAAGCATCAGAAAGTGAGTGGCAGCTCTGGAAATATAATACGGATAAGTAATTCATGTATGTCCACAGTGACTGCACCAGCAGCAAATAGTGATTAGTGCACTCTGGAGCATAATACAGGATGTAACTCAGGATCAGTACCGGATAAGTAGTGTCCATGTATGTACACATGACTGCACGCAGCAGAATCGTGAGTGCAGCTCTGGGGTATAATACAAGATACGTAATGTCATGTAGTACACATGACTTGCACCAGCAAGCAGCATATGAGTGCAGCTCTGGAGTATAAATACTGGTGTAAACTCAGGACAGTACAGGATAAGTTCACTGTCATGTATGTACACAGGACTGTACAGATAATAGTGATTGCAGCTCTGAGTTAATACAGGATGTAACTCAGGATCAGTACAGAGTAAGTATTGTCATATGTGTACACAGTGACTCCACCAGCAGAATAGTCAGTGCAGCTATGGATTATAATACAGGATGCAATGATGTAATAACAATTATGTGTACGGGTACATGTGAAAAATGCCACTTTTTTATTGGTTCACTTCTGTATTTTGTGCTTTTTCTCAAGGAAATGAGAACTAAAACAAAAAGTAAAGGTGTCTCCTGGCTGTGTTTTTTTTCCTGTGATTCCATAGAATTGTTTATATATATATATATATGATAAGGAGTTGCAGCACTTCCAACAATTGTGAGCAAAGTACCGTTTATTCAACATGTGCCCACACAGCTACGTTTCGGCTCCTATGGCCTGGACGCCCTATGGCTTGATGAAGCTCCATGCCATAGGAGCCCGAAACGTAGCTATTGGCACATGTTTTGAATAAACCGGTACTTTGCTTCACAGTTTTTGGAGTGCTGCATCTTCCTTAAATCCTTAATTTGAGAGGGACTCGGGTCGTCGTCCTGGGATGTGCACCCAACCTATATCCTTATCCCGCTGCTGCTACAACACTTTTGTTTATCTATATATATAGATATATAATATATAGATCTATAATATATATATACAAATACATAATACTGGTTATATGAAGAGGAGGGGCGCTGCTCCTTGATCACTTTGGAGGTACAGGATCTGTTGGGTACCTATTCAGTTTATGGATGTGGTACAGAAGTCTCCTACGCAGATAGTGAGGTGTAAAATCTTTCAAATCTTTATCTTCAGACTTCAGTCCCTCCATCCACGTCTGTGATTCGCATAACTTTCGTCTCTCACACCTCAAGTTGTGGTCATACCACAGAGGCTACCAAGTGTATATACTTTGTGTAACTGGTGCAATGCTGGATTCTATTACAATACATGCTTCATGCTCCTCCATGTGATTAAAGCTATCAGACTTGTCACACATATCCATTCTATATGTACTTGTGCTTTGTTGATTGGATTTACTTGTAAGAATCTACTGGATTTTACTGCTAAATTTAACTTAATGAAAAAAATGGGAACTGTTTGACACCAAATTTGACCATCTTCAGGGCAGAAAGGGAAAAGCGCAGAGAAGATTTGGACAAGTTTCTTTAGTAAAAAAAAAAGCCATAACTCCAGGGAAAAAGTAGCAAGCAGCACAATATGGACTTCATTATGTTTGTTTTAAAAGGGAGAAATACATTTGATATTTTTGGTAAAAATCATTATAACATCGTAACAATGCTTGAATAAATATTGGGGTTTATTATTATTATTCTCGGCATGGGGACATAAGTATTACTATTGTGGGCGGGAAAGTTCCCTATATAGTTCATACTTTTCACTTCTTGTGTTAAGGGGGATGGACAGATCACATTTCCCCTTCATGGTCTCCGCTGACATCAGACCTCCAAGCGCTCGCACATGTATGTCTTCCATCAAGGGGGTTTGAGTATAGAATTTAAGAAGGATTTTTTGGACAGTGGGTGAAAAATGGAATGCACAAATACACATAAGAATTATACATCCTACATTCTGTAGCTGGTAAAGAAAGCAGCCTTCTGAGCAGAGGATTTCCAGGAGAACCTGCTGGTCTTTGACTACACTACAGAAGGTGGCATGCCTGCAATCTATAGAGGAGGAGGGGGGGGGGACACCTGTCAGAAAGGGAGAGGGAATATTCTTCTGCCTAGAGGAACATGGTGGATATTTCTCAGCTGTCTAAGAATGGGTCTTAGTTACCTTGGTACCCAATTCCAGCTCCCTTTCAAACTATTCCTTGAGGCATTGTAAAATAAAGCAGATCTGTCTTGGGTTTTGCCATGGACATTCTTAGACACTTAATAAATTCCCCCATGTTTATGCAGAAATAAGAGGACCAAGCTTCTGCTGGTGCAGCTGACTAACCTCAAGCGGATGAAACCCACGCCCATCAGCACGAGAGTATTGAATAGAGCAATTGCTTCATCTTCCCAACTTCAGACAGTCGAATAAGCAGAGTTGTAAGCCAGAGCACAGAGTATTTCGTGAGCTGATTCCTGCACCTAGCATATCTCATCTCTCCTTTTTAACCACAAAGCTATTTTTTCTGTGGAAATAAAATCTCCAATTGAAGTAACTGAAAGACGTAAGTTGATTTAGAAAAGGCCAATAGCTCTCCAATAGAAAACGCCAGTTATCAGCAGAGCGGGAAAAAAGAATATCCCTCCGGATCTGCGTTGGAAAATGCTGAAGCTGAGCTCTGATTGGTTGACAGGGCAACTAAAATAGTTCTGCTAAATCTCCCCTAATGTCTGTATAAGGACCTCATGTATTTATGTAGTTTTTTTTTTTATCTCCCATCACATCCAGAGCTGCATTCAGATTGGAACTGCAATAAATTTACACAAGAAAACCACCCGCAAATATTTATAAAAAAGAAAAAATCAGCATTTATAGTTCATTTTATATTTCCCTGCTGGGAAATCAATTCATTCCATTGTTAAATGATCTTCCAAGAGGCCAGGTCTTCTTTCCAGATATCATCAGTCTGATATTGCCCAGATTCAGGTGGAGATGCATGCAACTCTGAACCCATGCTAGTGGCAATGCATACAAATCTTTTCACAAATTCACACGCGTTATCTGCACGTGAAAACGCATCGGAACTGCATTGAAAACACATAAAAATGTGCAAACTGACATTTTTCATCAGAGTCCAATCATTTTTCACTGACCAACCCCGTCGCACCCTGATCAGACTCTGACCTGATCTGCAACGCAAGTTGAAGAAGCCTTAGAAGAAATGAATTCATAACTATTCGGAATTAAGCTTAGTATCAAATTATGATCACATCATAACCCATCCACAACTCCAGAACCAAATTCCATGAAGCTAATAACCAGTGCAAACAGTCTGTTAGTTGCTGCAAGCCTGATTCTAAAGCAACGCACTGGGACCCCGTTGCCCCATAGACCCCTTTAGCCAAACACTTGCAGTGCCCTCAGGTGACCCCTCTTCTTTTAGGACTGATTGGGGCTTATTTACTAAGGGTTGCAGTGCGCACTTAGTCGGACTGTGCCCCTTTTTGGTGGCTAAAACGGCTTGCACGCTATTAATAAGTTGTGCGCTGGGATGTGGCGGCCGCAAACTTTTTGTGGCGGCAGCTGCACTGCTTCCATGCGACAAAATTAGGGGACTTGCCGTCGGACGGTCCACTTATTTGGACTGAGCATGAGATTTAACTTTACATAATATAATAATCCCTTTATTTATAAGCGCACACTATTACCAGCGCTGCCAGGCTTGCCACATCAGTTCCCTGGCTCCATGGGGCTCACAATCTAGTCAGGCCTACCATTTGTTTTTGGAGTGTGAGGAAACCCATGCAAACACGGAGAGAACATCCAACAACTTTTACATTTTGTTGCAAGCCCTAGCCCTAACCCCAACATGTACCACTAACAAGATGGTGAACTCTGTCGGATCTGAGCTGGGAAGTGACACATTCATGATTTCACGATTTGCACTGTTGGGGTAGGATTTAAGACAGAATCCTCTTTTTAGTGTGTGTTTCTGTGTTTTCTAATCAAAATCATGCCAAAGAATGACAAATGACAACTTGCTGATTCAAGAATTTTGCTAATGCTGTTGCCAGGGCAAAAATCAGCACTGCGGAAGCTTTATTTGGTTTTCCCAAAAAATATGTATAAAAACCAGATAAAAACAGAAGAGGGAGGAGAGTTCCACATTATAAGTCTCTTGATTAAAGAACTTCCCTTCTGTCTTCCTGCTGCCGCACTTGATGTCAGGATAATGCATTTTGTTAAATTCTTTAAGCCTTGAAATGTTGTGTTTATTTTCCAAGATGTTGCCCAGCGCCATCTTAAATGTATTCTCTCGCTCTTTACAATGGTTTTTTAGGAAAATAAGACAAGTAGATTTGGACCTATCAGCTAGGTTTACCTTAAAGCAAGATTTTTAGTGAATCATCATACCCAGCATTATAGACAGACAATGCACTTTTCTTGAACTCCAGTGACCCTGGTTAGTAAACCCGCAATCCGTCGGGTTTTTCCGGAATTTTCTGCTTTGCGCTGTATTCACAGGATTGGTGGCGCAACGCGATCGATTTTTGCCGCAATCGCCGCGCCGATTTTCACGCGACATGAAGTCGGGGGCCCCGGCCACCGACAACCGAAGATCAGAGAATTCGCGGAATGTAAAAAGCCCATTTGTGGTCGCAAGATCAGCACTCACTACAACCAGAAAAAGAAGCAGTGAACTCCGGCGGACCTCGTCGCAGCAGCGACACCTGTGAAGCTCGGTCACACGGACCGGTAAGTGATCCCGGCATAACCCGAATCAGCGCCGGCGAACCCGCCGCTGGATGGATCGCGACTTGGACCGGTAAGTAACTGTGCCCCATTGTTCCTCACTGGATTTAGGCCCTGTCCAAGTGCTGAACTTTTGGGATCGAACATGCAACAAAGAATTGAAATGCAAAGCCAGAGTACAATCCACATCCAAGAACCCTGATAATTTTCTACTATTCCTGCAAAGAGTAGCAATGAGGGTCCATTTAACTAAGGGCCCGATTCGCATTTCTTTTTTCCCGACGGTTTACCCAATATTTCTATTTGCGCCGATTTTCCCTGTAATGGCC
Source organism: Engystomops pustulosus (assembly GCA_019512145.1). Lineage (NCBI taxonomy): Eukaryota > Metazoa > Chordata > Amphibia > Anura > Leptodactylidae > Engystomops > Engystomops pustulosus. The sequence continues at coordinate 108,326 of WNYA01000419.1, forward strand.
CGTGATCGCACGCGATCGGATTGTGGCGTCATCGGCGCCGCATGCACCGCTACGGAAATCGGGGGGGCGTGGCAGAGCGAAAACCGGCAGTTTCGGGAAAACCTCCGCATTTAAAACAATAAAGTGTCGCTTGGATGCGCTTACCTTCACTGGTCCCGGCCCGGTGAACTGAGTGGCGGTTCAATCTTTTCAGTGCAGAGCGCCACCTGTGGATGGCGATGAACTACCTTGATGAATCCCGGCCGGACCCGAATCCACCGCAGAGAACACCCGCTGGATCCGAACGGACCGGGTAAGTAAATCTGCCCCAATTTTTCATTCATGTCAATCTCCAATATAGAAAAGTAAAGTGGGAAACGGTTTCACTCTCTGGAGAAAAGAGAGAATAATTGAATACATTGGGGCAGATTTACTTACCCGGTCCGTTCGCGATCCAGCGGCGTGTTCTCTGCGGTGGATTCGGGTCCGGCCGGGATTCATCAAGGTAGTTCCTCCGCCATCCACCAGGTGGCGCTGCTGCACTGAAAAGCATCTGAACGCACTCAAGTTCACCGGGCCGGACCAAGTGAAGGTAAGCGCATCCCAAGCGACACTTTTATTGTTTTAAATGCGGAGGTTTTTCCCGAAACTGCCGGGTTTTCGCTCTGCCACGCCCCCCGATTTCCGTCGCGTGCATGCCGGCGCCGATGCGCCACAATCCGATCGCGTGCGATCCCAGGGCAATACAGGGAAAATCGGCGCAAATCGGAAATATTCGGGTAACACGTCGGGAAAACGCGAATCGGGCCCTTAGTAAATGACCCTCATTGTACTCTTTTTGCAGGAATAGTAGAAAATTATCAGGGTTTCTTGGATGTGGATTTTACTCTGCTTTGCATCAATTCTTTGTTGCATTTTCTGATTCCCTAAAGTTTCAGCACCTTGGACAGGGCCTATAATCCAGTGAGGATACAATGGGGCACATTTACTTACCCGGTCCAGTCGCGATCCAGCGGCGGGTTCTCCGGCGCTGATTCGGGTTCTGCCGGGATTCACTAAGGTCCGTGCACCGATATTCACCAGGTGTCGCTGCTGCGCCGAGGTCCGCCGGAGTTCACCTGCTTTTTTCTGGTGTATGTGAGTGCTTGATCTTGCGACACAAATGGCTTTTTAAATTCCGCGATTTCTCTGAATCCTTCGGGTTGTCCGGTGGCCCGGCCCCCCGACTTCTGTCGCGTGAAAATCGGCGCGATTGCGGCAAAAATCGATCGCGTGCGCCACAATCCTGTGAAATACAGCGCAAAGCAGAAATATTCCGGAAAAACCCGACGGATTTGCGGGTTTACTTACAGGGTCAATGGAGTTCACTGAAAGTGCATTGTCTGTCTATAATGCTGGGTATGATGATTCACTAAAATCTTGCTGTTAAGGTAAACCTAGCTGATAGGTCAAATCTACTTGTCTTATTTTCCTAAAACCATTGTAACAGAGAATACATTTTAAGATGGCGCTGGCAACATCTTGGAAATAAACAAACATTCAAGGTAAAGAATTTAAAAAAATGCATTTCCTGACACTCAAGTGCGGCCACAGAGACAGAAGGGAAGTTCTTTAAAAGAAGACATTATAATGTGGAACTCCCTCCCTCTTCTGTTTTTCTGTGTTTTTATAAATTTTTGGGAACCCAATAAAGCTTCCGCAGTGCTGATTTTTGCCTGGGCAACAAGCATTAGCAAATCTTATATCAGCAAGTTGTCATTGTCATTCTTTGGCATGCTTATTGAATTGGAAAACACAGAACACACACTATAAAGAGGTCTGTCTTAATGCCTACCCCAACAGTGCAAATCGTGAAATCATGAATGTGTCACTTCCCAGCTTCAGTCCGACAGAGTGCAACCTCTTGTTAGTGGTACATGTTGGGGTTAGGGTAGGGCTTGCAACCAAAATGTAAAAGTTTTGGATGTTTCTCCGTGTTTGCATGGGTTTCCTCCCTACCATAAAACAATGGTAGGCCTTGACTAGATTGTGAGCCCCAATGGAGCAGGAATGATGTGGCAAGCTGGCAGCGGCTGGTAATACTGTGTGCGCTATTTAAATACAGGGATTATGTAGTATTATTAAAGTTAAATCTCATGCTCAGTTCCAATCAGTGGGGACCGCGACGGCACTGTCCCCTAATTTGTGTCGCATGGAAGCAGTGCAGCTGCGCCACAAAAAGGTTTGCGTGCGCCACAATCCCAGCGCACACACTTATTAAATAGCTGTGCAAGCCGTTTTAGCCCCAAAAAAGGGGCACAGTCCGACTAAAGTGCGCACTGCAACCCTTAGTAAATAAGCCCCAATCAGTCCTAAAAGAAGAGTGCTGTCACCTGAGGGCACTGCAAGTGTTTGGCTCCAGGGGTCTATGGGGAACGGGGTCCCAGTGGCGTTGCTTTAGAATCAGGGCTGCAGCAACTAACAGACTGTTTGCACTGGTTATTAGCTCTCATGGACATTTGGTTCTGGAGTGTGGATGGGTTCTGGATGCATCATAATTTGTACTAATGCCTTAATTCCGCAATAGTTATGAATCTCATTTCTTCTAAGGCTTCTTTCACACTTGCGTTGCAGATCAGGTCAGAGTCTGATCAGGGTGCGATCGGGGTTTGGTCAGTGAAAAACTGATTGGACTCTGATGAAAAATGTCAGTTTGCACATTTTTATGTGTTTTCAATGCATTTCCGATGCGTTTTTCACGTGCAGATAACGCGTGTGAAAAGATTTGCTATGCATTGCACTAGCATGGGTCTCAGAGTTTGATGCATCTCCACCTGCTCCTGGGCAATATCAGACTGGATAATCTGGAAAGAAGACCTGTGCCTCTTGGAAGATCATTTATTACAATGGAATGACTTGATTTCCAGCAGGAAATATAAATGAACTATAAATTGCTGATTTTTTCTTTTTTATAAAATATTTGTCAGGGTTGTTTTCTTGTGTATAATTTATTGTCAGTCCAATCCTGAATGCAGCTCTGGATGTGACTGGAGTATAAAAAAAAAAAAATACATAAAATACATGAAGTTCCTTATACAGACATTATGGGGGAGATTTAGCAGAACTATTTTAGTTGCCCTTGTCAACCAATCAGAGCTCAGCTTTCAGCATTTTCCCACAGCAGATCCTGGAGGGATCTCCCGCTCTGCTGATAACTGGCGTCTTTCATATTGGAGATGCCTCTTGGCCTTTTCTAAATCACTTACGTCTTCAGTTTCCATTCAATGTAGATTTTATTTCCACAGAAAAATATGCTTTGTGGTTGAAAAGGGAGAATGAGAATATGCTAGGTGCAGTAATCAGCTTCACTGAAATACTCTGTGCTGCTTACAACTCTGCTTCTTCCACTGTCTGAAGTTGGAAGATGAAGCAATTGCTCTTATTAAATACTCTGTGCTGCTGGGGCGTGTGTTTCCATCCGCTCTGAGGTTAGTCAGCTGCACCAGCAGAAGCTTTGTCCCTCTTATTTTCTGGCATAAACATTGGGGGATATTTATTAAGCTGTCTAAGAATGTCCATGGCAACCAATTACAGATCTGCTTTCATTTTACCAATGCTCAAGAATATTTTAAAGGGGAGCTGGAATTGGTTACCAAGGGTAACTAAGCCCATTCTTAGACAGCTTGATAAATATCCACCATTGTTCCTCTCTGGCAGAAGAATCATCCCTCTCCCTTTCTGACAGGATTGTCCCCCCCCCCCCCCATCCTCCTCACCCACCTCCTCCGCTATTAGTGCAGCCATTGCCTACCTGTCTGTAGTTAGTCAAAAGACCAGGTGTCGGCCTGAATCATCCTGCGAAGAAGCTTTCTTTACCAGCTACCAGGAATTGTAGATGTATAATTCTTCATGTGTATTTGTGCATTTCCATTTTTCACCCACTGTCCAAAAATCCTCTTAAATATCTACTACTCAACCCCTTTATGGAAGAACATACATTGTGAGAGACGCTGGAGTCTGATGTCAGCGGAGACACCTGTACGGGTGGAAATGTGATCTGTCCCATCCCCTTTAACACAATAGTGAAATATGAACTATAATAGGAACTTTCCCGCCACAATAGTAATTACTTTATGTCCCATGCCGATAATAATAATAATAACCCCCACTACTTTATTCAAAGCATTGTTACGATGTCATAATGATTTTTACCAAATTATCAAATGTGATTCTCCCTTTTAAAACAAACATAATAATGTCCATATTGTGCTGCTTGCTACTTTTTTCCCTGAGTTATGGCTTTTTTTTTTACTAAAGAAACTTGTCAAAAATCTTTCTCTGCAGCTTTTCCCGTTTCTGCCCTGAAGATGAGTCAAATTTTGGTTGTCAACAGTTCCCATTTTTTTCATTAAGTAATTTAGCAGTAAATCCAGTTAGATTCTTACAAGTAAATCCAATCAACACTGCACAATGTACATATAGAATGTATATGGTGACAAGTCTGATAGCTTTAATCACATGGAGGAGCATGAAGCATGTAATTAGTAATAGAATCCAGCAGTGCAACAGTTACACAAAGTATATTACACTTGGTAGCCTCTGTGGTATGACACAACTTGAGGTGTAGAGAGACAGAAAGTTCTGCAGAATCACAGACTTGGATGGAGGGACTGATTCTGAAGATGAAAGATTTTACACCTCACTATTCTGCGTAGGAGACTTCTGTATCCACATCCCTAAACTGAATCAGGTACACACACAGATCACTGTCCCTCCAAAGTGATCAAGGAGCAGCAGCCCCTCCTCTTCATATAACCATGTATGTATGTATGTATACTAGGGAGCTTTTCTAATGCTGTGAGGCACAAAGATCCGGCAGGGGACACAGGAAGGGGCTGGAATTTAAGTAGTATGGCTGACCAGCCAACGCCAATTATCGACGCGCTGGCCCTTTAAATGTCTTGAAGCTGCCATGCGCAGGCAAGCCCTAGGAGGCGGGGATGTGCATGCCATCCTGCCGTAGTCATCGCTGGATCCTGGGGAGGTGAGTGGAACGCTGGGGGCCGGGAGCAGCAGAGAGGGGCATGGATGATGGGTGGCAGAAACACCCGTGCCACACAGCTTTCTCTGAGGCATAGAAGCACAAAGATCCGGTGGGGTGTGCAGGAAGAGGCTGGCTTATAAAGCATTCCGGGAATGGCCAGCATCAATCACTGGTGCACTGACCCTTTAAATCCGAAATATAGGATATGTATAAAAAACAAAAAGTGTTGTAGCAGCACTCGGTATAAAGGATATAGGTTGGGTGCACATCCCAGGACGACGACCACGAGTCCCTCTAAATCGCAGGAAAAAGGAAGATGGCAGCACTCCAAAAATTGTGAAGCAAAAGTACCGTTTATTCAAACATGTACCAAACAGCTACGTTTCGGCTCCTATGGCCTGGAGCCTTCATCAAGCAAAGGTGCATACACAGGTGTGCAGTATAAATATAGTTTACAAAGGAAGTGACATCATTATAAACAAACTGTCATGTGACATAAACAATGCATATTGTACCACAGTATATAAATTGATATTTTACAAGATCTAGTGCATAAATACTAAATATAAAGTGCAGAAGTGCATAACTATACTCTCTATATATAGGTAGCCAGCACACTACAGCCCCCCATTCCCACGCAGTATATAGGTAGCTAGAACACTGCAGCTCCTTCACAGTATATAGGTAGCCAGCACACTGCAGCTCCCCTTCCTACCAGGATATAAGTATCTAGAACACTGCAGCCCCTCCCCCCACTATATAGTTAGCCAGCATACTGCAGCTCCCCCTTCCCACCAGGATATAAGTATCTAGAACACTGCAGCCCCTCCCCCCACTATATAGGTAGCCAGCATACTGCAGCTCCCCCTTCCCACCAGGATGTAGGTCTATGGGGTCTATACAGTAAAATGGGTTACTCTATGGAGTCTATTTCAGTAAGAGGGGTCACCCGGTGACTGTGTCCTTCGTGCGTTGGGTGTCAGGTCTGGGGCTCTGATTGATGCTGTTTCTGCCTGATGATGACTGATCCCGGCTCCATCATAGAGACTCCGCAACCCGACCTCCGCTCTCCCTCCATCACCCGTCACCCGCTCCCCCTGATTATACACCGCGACTGGCGGATATCATACAATTACTACACAATATAATAACAGGGCGAGACAGCGGGACCCCGGCCAGAGCGTAATATACAGAAGAGAGACCACAGTAATTCACTTATTACATTATATTCATAACAGTCTAGAATCTCCCACATCCTCCACCGCAACAACACGAAATAACACAAACTGCAGCAGAAGATATCAATTTGTATTATACCCCAGAGCTGCACTCACTATTCTGCTGGTGCAGTCACTGTGTACATACATGACATTACTTATCCTGTACTGATCCTGAGTTACATCCTGTATTATACCCCAGAGCTGCACTCACTATTCTGCTGCTGGTGCAGTCACTGTGTACACCATTGAGCTTGTCTAAAATGGGGGTAAAAGCAAATTCCAGATGCTGAAAATGCAGGGCTTTAGATGCTGATTTTTATCACTTGGTTTGGGGTTGTCAGATAATAGGGGAATTTTGGGAGGGAATATTTGGGTATATTTCTTGTAAGATGGAAATTGATCTATCTAGGTCCTTTCAAACCGCCATATTCGGATTAATTGAGTATCCAGATATAGAGAAGAAATACGGTAGCTTGATTCTGAGACTAATGAACTTGGCCTGTGTTTGTTTAGCACAAAAATGGGGCTCGGAAAACCCTCCTTCAATTGAGGCCTGGCATAGTGCTACACTTCGTATTAAAAACTTTGAGAAGATGATAGCAAGGAAGAACGGAGCTCTGGGAAAATGGGAAAAGATATGGGCAAAATGGGAATAGGGACTTCCCCTCTTTTTTTTTTTTTTTTTTTCTTTTTTTCTTTCTTTCTTTTTTTGCAATCAACTCCAGCGGACCAGTGTGGGGAGGCGGGGGGGGGGGGGGAGGTAGGGGACACGAAATTATTTGTACACATCAGCAGATAATGTCATAGATATCATATGGGCAATGTGAAGCTTTGAAATTTTTGTATTTACATGAAAAAGTATGTATTTATGTGTAACTTTTAATATTTTGTATATTTTGTACAGAAAAGCTTGACGGAATTCATAATCAAAGAAAAAACAAAATTCAACACAAAATAGAATATATAACTTAATTTGTACGATTTAGAGCAAAAAACATGTGTCCAAATACAACAAACAAATGATCATGTGTCATTAAAAAATAAATACATTAAAAACTTCCACAAAAGTTCTATAAACCACAAATATACTAAAAATCATTACCCTTGGTCTAGATGATAATAATGTGGGTGAAAATAATTGAACTTAGTTTCTGAAACATTGATCTGTATTAATGATCTCATTGTATCTATGGTATTGAAGGGAAAAAAAAAAAAAAAAGTAACATCAGAAGTTTCCATCCACCAATGACACAATGGGCAGAGGGGTATGTCTGTAACTTGGGTAGGCGTAAGGGGATGTCCTTAAGTAGGGGACCGCCTTTATATGTATGTATCTAATGTATAAATTATTTAATAAGGAATTTGTACTCCTATACATACTGTATGTATCATGTGGTGATTCCTACCTCTGGTTATTATAATATATACATTTCATAGTTAAATCAGAAACTTTGAATTTGCACCCAAATCCAGTTCATCAGGAAATAAACTCCCCAATCTTTCACATCATTCATCATATATTCAGTGATAAATCAATTAGAATGTAATCCTGCTGCCTCATATTGACAACCCCGTAAACTCTTCAATCCACAGAACTTCCTTGTTGAAAGTTAAATAATTATTTTTATGACTTAAGAATAGAGATTTTTAGTATATAAACTAATTTAACATAGAAATGATCAACAGGAACGCTTCAAATTGATTCCTAGAGAATGCCTGTTATTACCTGCCTTATTCAGTGGGGAAATTTTTTTTTTTTAGGGATTTGATATATTCGGTGGATTATAAAAATATTGAACACTTCTTCGGTGTTCCCGTTCAACCTGTCTGTGTATCCAGAGGCCGGCAGTGGGGTTAGGTTGACAGTGCACCTGCTGCTACAGCCTTCAACTGTAGCAGGCATACCTGTTAAAGGAAATCTACCACCAGGATGAAGGATTGTAAACCAAGCGCACTATTCTGCTGCTGGTGCAGTCACTGTGTACATACATGACATTACTTATCCTGTATTATATTCCAGAGCTGCACTCACTATTCTGCTGCTTGGGCAGTCACTGTGTACATACATGACATAACTTATCCTGTAATGATCCTGAGTTACATCCTGTTTTACACTCTAGAGCTACACTCACTATTTAGCTGACATCAGAGCTGAAGCCTCCAAGCTCAGGACATGTTGTTGTGGTTCACAATGTATATGTTCATCTGTAAGAAGTGTTTCTGTCAATAAGTTTGTTGACTCCAGTTAGAAGCAGAATAGAGAGGTCAGGTGAAGGCTGTGTTAAGCATTGGCTGCTGGTCCAGAATTGCTAGAAAGAAGTAGAATATTAACAAATATTAGAATACAGTCCATTCAGATTGTTCTTATGTATAGAAAGTGACCATTGTACTTTGTGTAATCCCTACAATTGTGTCGCACGTGACCCTTTTGTGGCGCAGCTGCACTAGGCGTCATGTGACACAAATTACGGAGCGTTCCGGTGTTCAGTCAAATCGTGCGCCACATTTACCATGCAATGTCTGACAGAATTGTGTTGCACACCCTATGTTAAAGGTGCACCAAAAAAAAAGTAGTGCATTCTGTTAGGGCAGTGGAGGGGGCACCAGATTCATGAAGAACGTACACCACAAATCCTGAATCTGGCGCCCTTTGCACACTATACAGGCAAACTGCACATAGTACACACTGCACTGTTCTTGGAAAATGTTCCCCTATGTGTTCTCACCGTACCCCGACCGGGTGCCATAGACAGCAATGGGGATCAATATACGTCCGCAAATGGTGCGGCTGGATATTCGGTCCCCACTACTGCAGTGTGAATGAGCCCTAACACTTGAGGTATTATAGCAAATTTCTTTCTTTATTTATAACATGTAATAAAGAGTAACAATTACCTGGTCTTACAGCAGATACAAAAAAATGTAATGATCAGAACAAGTTGAACGCCTGCTCCAGCTATAAAGCAGACATAAGAGTAATAGAACACATGATAGACGCAGTCCAATGACGGACTTGCCAGAGAAGCAAAGTAAAGACCTACAAAAAACAATAAAGGCAAGTTAATATTGTCACATTCCTTGTTTCTCCTTTAATGACATTTTACATATAATGGTAATGCTAGAACGTTATATAATGGTAGAACGTTTTATATATCTGGCTCAGACGGGGTATGAAAACAATGAACAGCTCATTCTCAACTTCCCCAGGGGTTCTGTACAGCCGAGGCCTGGCACCGCCGGTCTTTATTTGTGAACAGAGCCCAACAATAACATCATGTTGACAGTGCATGTATCTGCCATGGCCTGCAACTGCTGCTGTAGAATGTGTGCGACTATCAAGGCCATATCTCCACCGGTTTTATTATACGGCCAGCAGGGCAATGTCGCAGCTGTACCAAACCATTGGAGAGGTTGAGTATAAACTGTTCATTGTTTTTACACCCCACGCCTGAGCCACATTTCTAAATTATTCAAAAGATATAGAAAGCAGCACTCAGCACTAAAGGTAATCTGTATGTAACCAGCAGCCATAGGACAGCGGGGTTAGGATCAGACTCACACTATCGGCAACTTGCCGTCTTGCACAATCTTGCGCTTTGTCAAGCAAAAACTCATAAGTCAAGTCTGCCATAGGGATACCCAAGGACATAACTAAAAAGGTAGCAGCCACAAAGGGGCCCACAGTGTCAGGGGGCCCGTCATCTGACACAACACACTAAAGAATAGCAGAAGTGCACTGTTATATACATATTATATTCACTTACTCATATACTTAGACATACACCTTTATACTATAACCACATATAAGAGTCACCCTGTAGACAGCATAGTAAAATACAGCTAGTATTTAAACCTGAATATATATTTACACAATGGCATATACACAAACATACATTATACATCATACACATCAAGTATATAATCACTGTCATATATACTGTTACCAGTGTGACAATTTAAGTATATAATGGGGAACCGCAGGCCAGTCAAACACCCCACGCCATCCACCTTTTAACCTGATTGTATGGGGTAAAGGGGGTGTGGTGAGCCGGTTAGGGGCAGGATTAAGTGAGCCATCGGCTCACTGAGCTGGCTCATGTCATTCATGAACAAAAGCCGACTCTTAGAGCCGGCTCGTTTTCAAACAACACATCACTAGTCTGTAGTATCTTCTGAGCTCTGCTGCTGGGGATGAGCTGCTCTGCACAAGAGCTCAGTGTTTTCTTCTTAGTTTACAGCACATTTTGGGCTGGAGTGTTTTTGCGCCTAATTTGCACATAAATGAGAAAATCACTAATGATGAATAATTATAGGTGTCGCAAAACATCTGGATTAATAGGATAAATGAGGAAAACATGGTTATTTTTGCTGCGCAACTAGTTTGATGTTCAGTCTCAAAACTGGCGCAAAAACAGTGCGACAATATAAAAAGGCGCAAAAGCAACAGGAAAAAGAATTGATACATCTGACCCATTGTATTGTATTTGTAGTAGTAAAAATATAGGTAGGAGTACATTGCTTTGTAGTAGTATTGCACATAGTAGTAGAGTGTGCATTAGTAGTATGTATGTTTATAGGAAGGAGTATATAGCATAAGTAGTAATATTAATTCGTTTTTAGTAGTAGGATATAGTTGTGTAGTCATGATAGTCATAGTAGAAAGTTGTAAATTAGTAGTATGTATAATGTGTGTAAGCAGTAGTATATAGCTGGGTATAACTATGTAAGTCTGTAGTGCCTAGTAGTGTGCATCATTAAACTAAATAGTTGCATATGGTGTGATGTAGTACCAGTACTAGTATAGATAATAGTAGGTGTGTAGTAGAGGGTCAGCAAGTATATAGCGGTGTAGTAGTAAAGAGTTGTGTAATTAGATCCAGGGTAGCAGCATTATCGGTGTAGTAGAAATAGTTGGGTATTATATCAGTGTAGCAGTATAAGCGGTGTAGTAGTAAAAAGTATGTTAGGATCTATAGAGATAGAAACAGTAAGTAGAAACTTGGTACTAAGAGCATAGGGCTGCTGCAGCAGTAATAATATATAGCTGTGACTTAGTGTTAACAGTAAGTAGTGGTTGATAAGTAGTATATTGCTGTTAGCAAGTAATATAGAAATATAGATAGGATTAGTATGTAAAGAGCTGTCTATTATCAATATGGAATTATGAGGGGTTGTTAGTAGAAATAGTTGTAGCTAAGTAAAAGTTAACAGGTGTAGTGTAGTGTCTAGGGGTGCAGTAGTCGTACGTAGTATATAGCTGGGAATTAGTGTAAAGGTAAGTAGTGTTATTAGTATTAGTAGTAATGCTACGTAGCAGTATGTAATAGAATATAGCTGTGTAGTAGTACATAAAAGAGTAGTAGAATATACTTAGCTTTATAGATGAGTGGGATATAATTTGTATAGTATATAGCGTAAGTGTTTGAATGGTGTAGTAGTATTACTCTTAGTATAAAGCGGTCTTGTAGTAATAAAGTGCCGGTTAGTTAGTAATAATATAGAGCAGGGTCGGATCCAGTTTTCACTAGGCCCTGGCCGACGGAGCCTCAGTGGGCCCCTTTGCAGTGACCTCATGTGGCAGCATTCACAATCAGAAACTGCAACAGTCACTGTACCGTAAACATTCCGAAAATATTCCCTAGCTTATCATCCCAAACAGCCACCTCAGGGGCTTATTTAATATAAAAGCCACACCCCTATGGATAATTAAATACAGCCCAATGGATTCCTTACATACATCCTTATGTGGGCCCCAGCAGCTCGGGCCCAGGCACTTGTCCCGGTATGTCCAGTGCTGGCGCGTCCCTGTAAATGAGTGTGTAGTGCAAATTTTGCAGCATTCTAGTAACTTGGTATTAATATGATAAAGTTCTTACCTGAGCTGACTCACCCGAAGTTAACCAGAACGAGAAGATTACAAGACACAGGTAGCATGTTGTTTCGTTTTTAAATACAGGTATATAATGCCACAACTGAGAAGCAGAGACGATGCCCTTGAACATCAGAGTCAGGTAGAGCTGGGCACTGGAGCAGCCACATAAAGAACCTACAATCCTGGAAGAAAGAAAGGCAATAAACCACAAAGTCTCTTTAGTTGGGAGAAAGTTTCGCGCTAATTTTACCGTATCTGGGTCAAGTAATTTATAAGAAGAACCCCCTCCACACATTACAAGCATGAAAAGGCTCTCGGGTGAAACGTGAAGCTTGGAATAAGTTCACGGCTTCTTTAATATGATACCTGGAGTAGAGTGCTGCTATTATGGAGATAGAAGATAGCTAGATAGATTATGATATGAGATGATAGATACTTAGAAATCCAATACAGCCACTGATTGGAGATAAAAGAAGGTGGGTGCAGCTCACTGAGATAGGGCTAAGGATCCTCCAGATACAAATAATGCAAAAAAAGTAAGCATCACTCCAGGACGTCAGGTGTCTCAAAAGTGAAGAGATGAAGTTTATTCCATGTTTAAAGGTACAGAATAGTACAGCAGCGACTTCAGCTAGAAGCGCCTTTATCAAGCTAAGTGACAGTAATGAAATATATATATATCAAACCACAGGTGATCACTTGATCAAATCGTTCCCACCCGTGCATCAAATATTGCATCACATTGCATAAAATTAGTGTTTAAACATTGAAATACATATAATACATGAAAATATGAATAATACATAGTGCTAAAGTGCTAGTGCGGCAATGCTTTCATTATATAAAGTGGATCGTATGAATGTGTCCTGTGGCAATAAGTGACAAGTGCAGGAAAGTGCTAACCACCTGGATCCTCGAACCCTGGCAATAATACAAGCGCTATGTTGCATGAAAAGGATGGCCCCCCCCCACGAGGTGGAACGCACGCCAAAGGTGGCGCACTGCGTTAAAAAGTGCTGCAAAAGTGATTTGTGGCGTCCTGAGCATGTCCAGGACAGTGCTTAGGCCCAATCTTAAATTGGATAGATCTCATAGGTCTCAAGCCTGACCTAACTGATCGATCAGCTTGAGGAAAGCGCTTGTAGCGCGAACGGCGCGTGCCTTGCAGCAGTCGGGTCTGTACCTGACCTGCACGAATACAGAAAATTTTGATTTACCAACGGGAGAGTGGCCGCACCTTCTTATCTGCAACTGCCTGATATAGCGCCTGGACCACGCTCGTGCCGAGCACCCCAGAGGTACAAACGCACATGCACTGTTGCTTCTGCATATACCATCCAATGGTTTGATACGAGAGGGGGTAGGTGCCGGTTTTCATTGCTATTATATGGTTGCAGTGTGTATATGTGCAGTTACCTGTGTAGTGTGCATGGGGGCACCAGATTCAAGATTTCGGATAACGTTTCTAAATGAATCTGGTGGCCCCTCCATCTGCCCAAATAGAGTGCACACTTTTTTTTGGGCATAACATGGGGCGTGCAACACAGACTTTGCAGTTAATTAGTGCACGGTCCAACTGAGTACCAGAACGCCCCTAATTTGTGTTCATGATGGACAAGTGCAGCTGGTGCCACAAAAAGGTCGCAGTGACAAAACGTGGTGGCAGACACTTCTTAAATTTAACGGTGCAAGCAGAGTGCACTAAAAAGAAATTGCATAGTCAGACAGAAACTGGCAGAGTTGTAGTAAAGGAAATAAATAACTCCTAGTTCAGTCAATCCAGGGTGAAAGTTTCTTTTAAAGTGGCGGAGTTCGGTGACCCTTCACCTCCCCATACAATTATGGATAGCCCATGCCCAGTCTTATATAAAGCCCAACCCTCACAGTCTAGATAAAGCCCAAACCCCTACAGTCTATATACAGCCCCACCCCCACAGTCTATATCCAGACCCCACAGTCTATATAATAAAGGACTCTTGGATCTTATAGGGAGTGTACCTTGTTTCGTATCATGTGACAGTCTAATACTCCACCCCCACGGTCATATACAGCCCCACCCCCACAGTGAATATGAAGCCTCACCCAATGTTATACAGCCCCCACCACAATGGTTACAACAAACCTGTCTACCTAGTGCTATTCCCGTCATATACGCACCAGCAGTGGTGCGTATTACTAGAAAATACATCACATGTTATCATTATACACTATTATGTATAATATAAATAATATGATATAAGCACAGACCGGTGTTATACATATTGACAGCTTTTCTGATGGTTTTCAATAGGCTATTGTAAGGTGGTATCAATACAACTAGAAGACAAAGACAAAACTTACCATACAGTGTTAACTAACTATAAACCCTTATTATATTCAGAAAACTACATCCCATTTATTTTTCCCTTTGTACTAATAATGAGTTACTTCCTGCATTATACTTCGAGTTCATCACTATTCTGCTGATGGTACAGGCACTGTGTACATACATCGAATTACTTATCCTGTACTGATCCGAGTAATCCTGTATTTATACTCCAGAGCTGCACTCACTATTCTGATGGTGCAGTCAATTGGGGCAATTTACTTACCCGGTCCATTCGCGTTCCAGCGGCGGCTTATCCGCTCTGGATCGGGTCCGGCCGGGATTAATAGGGTAGTTTTCCGCCGTCACCAGGTGGCGCTGTGCGCGGAAGTAAAACTCATCGCGGGAATGCACGAGATGGACCAGGGGAAGGAAGCGGTCCTTATGCGACACATTTTCGTTTTTTAAACTGCAGGCGGTTTTCGAATACGTCGGTTTCCGTTCGGCCCACGCCCCCCGATTTCCGCGCGCGCATGCCAGCCGCGATGCGCCACAATCCGACGCGTGCGCCAAAATCCGGGGCAATTTAAGTACAAGCGGCGCAAAACGGAAATATTCGGGTAACACGTCGGAAAACCGCGATAGGGCCTTATAAATGACCCCCATTGTGTCCAACATGACATTACTTTATCTGTTACTGATCTGAAGTTAATCCTGTCTTATACTCCAGAGCTGCACTCATATTCTGCTGCTGGCACAGTCACTGTGTACATACATGAATAGGGAAGCAAAAAAGTTTTTTTGGACTATGGTTTAAGCGCTATCACGAATTTAGGAGGGGGGGTGACGATGAAGAATGGGTACAAGCTGTGATATGGAGAAAATATGTGTAATTTTATTATAAGTAAAACAGCAAAAAGAAATCCAAATGGTTACGCGTTTCGGGAATACAATCCCTTCCTCAGACCATAACTGGAATACATGGTAAAAGTATTGAATAGATATAGTAAATACATGATGATATAAATAAAAATAAAATAAATATGTAAAAATAAACAATAAATAATATTAAAATTACATGATGATGATTAATGAGCCAGGATTAAAAGATATATAATATTAAGAATAGACAATAAAACTGACTGTAGAAGCTACGCACAGGTGGGTAAGTAAACTTAAAATCTTTTACAACAAACACGGTACAAATGTGCATAAAAGGCTGGAATGAATAAATCAATATTCGGATAATCGAACCACTAGTTTAAGTTATTAATAACTAATTAATGACTAATTCATATTCAATCATATTCATAATATTATATTAATTCATATTAGTATTATTCATAACATAATTCGTACTAATTCATATATAACATAATTTGTACTAATTCATATATATACATATATATGTGGGTGTTTACCTATTAAAGAAAAACTCGTTGCCAATAGCCTAAACAGTACAAAGCCAATGGACGAAAACACTACGGTGAAAACCTGCCCAAAGGGTAGTCTCTGGGCTTGTTTGGGATGAAAAAAACGGGTACTTACATGTTGTAAGGGACCTGCAAGGCTTAGTTGCTGTTAATTCGCCGAGATCTGTGTGGGAACTGAATTTATCGCATCCGGGAAAGTGGCGCATGCGCAGTACCGGAGCGAGACTAGCGCATGCGCAGTAGAAAGTAGACCGCGGTTTGGCCGCGGCAGAAAATGATCGTGAAAAAAGGTGACATGCGCATGCGCGCAGCTGGGATAAAGGATGAGTGGTAGACGAATGTCACGTCTGGTGAATCCATCCGATCAAAATAAGGGGGGCAGCAATTCTTCAGTGGCAGAGATAGAAATAACAAAATAGTTAATGGAAATGAAATGACAAAATAGTAATAGTAATGATTGATAATATTAATTAGTAATAAATAAGGAGATTACAATGGAAATAAATAATAAAAAATATATTAAAAGTGCCAATGGGAAATTAAATAGCTATGTACATGCCACCTTATAGTACAGAGGATGAAAACTGATGATATATACATCATAATGGGAACGCCACGGGAACAGAAATGATAGTGTGTTTATTTAATTGCCAGGTATCTAAATGAATGGCCTGGTTGGGATAATTAGAAGATATTTTCCAAAGTTTAATAAAATTACACATATTTTCTCCATATCACAGCCTGTACCCATTCTTTCATCTTCATCTCCTAAATTCGGTTGATAGCGCTTAAACACATAGCTCCAAAAAAACTTTTTGCTTCCCATATTCATATCACTACGGTTTCCTTTGGATCCCGGTATTTGGAGCAAGTGTGAGCTGCTGACGTAACCTTATTGGAGTACCCAAGGGAAAGGGGTGGATATCATCCCCCCTAACCTTATTGGAGTACCCAAGGGAAAGGGGTGGATATCATCCCCCCCCTACTCTGACTTTATTGCACTTATACAAGTGCCCACCAGGTGAGCACTTTCTTAATATCTACCCACTACGTTATCCCTACGGTATCACGCGAGGCGCCGTCCTCTTTGTTGTCTCTTTTTGTCGAAAGAGTCACACTGGTTAAACAAGGTGGTATTAAGTTCACAGGGCAAGGTGAAATCTATCTTTGAGTTCCTGGAAAGCTATCTGGGGATGGAAGAACCTTTTAATAGATGGGCACTTTGTGGAGCAATAACAAAATCCTGAAAGATATACAAAGAATTTTTAAATATTGTTGGCTTCACCGAAGAGGCCCCTATCTGGTTTCACAGGAAATTAATAGAAGCAGACAAAATTCCGGATAGAATATTTTGGGTAAACCTGGGGATTAGACAGATAGCACAGATTTGGGAGGATGATAGGGTAAAATCATTTAGCAAATTACGGTATACATATGGTCTGAGAGACAAAGACTGGATCCGTTACTTGCAACTCTCACATGTAGGGCTTGATTTAATTATGAAGGGAGTGACCAACAGGAAGTTGGTATCGAAAATATACAGACACATGGTAGCTAGGGTAGCACAGAGGGAAAAAAGTAAAGCTAAAAACAAATGGGAAAGAGTGGTAGGCAATATTGAAGGAGTAGATTGGAAAAAAATTCACAAAAACACAAAAAAACTTATATACAGAATCCCTATAACCAAATACAGTACCCCGTATAACTATATAAAGTCTGCCCTCATATAACTAGATACAGCCCCCTATAATAAACTTATATACAGGCCCCCTAGAACTATTATACAGTCCCCCAATAACTAATACAGCCCCCTTATAAATAAGTATATACAGTCCCCATATAAACTACAATACAGTCCCCTTATACTAACTACCAGTCCCCTAATCAATACATACAGCCCCCTATAATGAACGCATATACAGTCCCCTATAACTTATGATACGAGTCCCCCAAATACAATAACTAATAAAGACAGGCCGCCCCCCAGATAAGAAGAAGTATACAGATCCCCACTATAACTACATTACCGATTCCCCCTATAATACTACGGACAGTCCCCCTATAACAAATACATAATGCCCCCCTTATAATAATATGAGACAGTCCCCATGGAACTACATACAGGCCCGTCTAGAACTATATACAGCGTCCCCCGTATAATAACTATAGAAGAGTCCATGCTACGAAATAGGATAAGCCCCCTATAACTACATACAGTCCTCATAATCAACTATATACAGGCCCCCCCTATAAGAACGAGTATACAGCTACCCATAGTATAACTATAATACAGCCCCTATACTAACTATTTACAGTCCCTCAAATAACTAATATAGAACTCCCTTATAACGATATGCCCAGTCCCCCGATAATAACTACATACAGTACCCCGCTCAATAACTAAATACCGTCCCCTCAACTACATACAGTCCCTCCATCAGCAAATATATACAGTCCTCAATTATAAACTACATAACAGCCCCCTATACTAAACTAATAAAGCCCCGCATTTATAACTACATACATGTACAAAGTATAACGATATAAACCCCCCTTATAACTATATACAGTCCCCCATGATATACTATATCACAGCCCCTTTTATAATAACCATCACAGTCCCGCTATAACTACATCTTATAGTCCGCCCAATAACTATATACAGACCCCTATAAATAACTATATACAGCCCCTATAATATGACTCTAAATACAGTCCCCTAGAACTCATTACAGTGATTTCCTATTAACTATATACAGTCCCCCATAACTATATAAAAGTCCCCCTATAAACTATATATAGTCTGCCCATCCATAACTATCAAACAGCCCCCTATAATAACTAATATATAGTCAAGGCTATAATCGCTAAATAGCAGCTTCCCCTAGCAACTACATACAGTCCCCTATAAACTATTAACAGTCCCTATAACTATATAAAGTCCACTATAACTATATATAGTTGCCATAAAGCATATAAACAGCCCCTATAATAACTATATACAGTCCATCCTATAACTAGATCAGATCCCCGACTGATAATAACAAAAGACAGTCCCCCTTATAATCATCAGTACAGTGTCCCCAATAACTATTTACAGCCCCCTCATAATAACTATATACAGATCCCCCTATAACTATTATACTAGTCCGACCTATAATAACTTGTTATAAGGTCCCCTATATATAAGAACTAACTAACAGGCTCCCTTAACGGCATACAGCCCCTATAAACAACTCTGAGACGTCCCCCTATAAAAATAGATTAACAAACTCCCCGATATAAATATAATATGATACAATCCCCTATCGTAACTATTTACAGTCCTAGAGTATAAATAATAAATTGTTCTCACTTCATATTCCCCCTATTGCCCAGGACCGTAACTCCTCTCTCCCTTGCCGGGTTGTAAGCGCAGGATGAATATTTATGTAGCAAAAAATGGTGGTTGCGCCCTGCTACAGGCGAGCGCCGTGATGTCGCGGCGGCCCTGCTCCTTGCCGTTCACGCGCTGAACGTCACATGCATGACATCGTCTATGGCAAAGAGCAGCGAACTTATTTGTTCCTCACTCTGCCCATAGACTAAAGTAAGACACCAGCAAGGATTCAGACCACACCAGGGGCCAAATTAACTTGGAGCCCCCTTTTATAGCCGGACAGGAGAGAGTATGAAGCGGCGCATTGGTAGTGTAGGGACGGGACTCCGTAGTCACCCCCCCAATGACATTAGTTTATCATGTAGGTTTCCTTGTTGAACTTTGCAGAGAAAATTTTTATTGCTTGTGTGAGGCTCAGTCCTACAGTATTTATTCTATATATTGTAGAAATGAATATAACAGATATAACCCAGTGGATTGTAATGTAACAGAATAACGGCTCCAACCTGCAGTCAGGTTCTGTGCAAGCACTGACCTTGTCACATTAATCCTGTGACAAACTACAGGGAACTTACTGTGACCTTATCTAATCCCAGACGTACATTTCTGGACGTTTAAGGTTTCATGACATTTGCCACACTTATCTTTTCGTTCTCTAACAAATCACAACAGGCTGGAAAGGTGTTGTGGTGCAATGTTGCCCAAAAAAACAACACTGGGAAAATTGCAGACAATTCTTAGACTTTTAGTAAAAGGGGTAAATGACCTCACTGAAAGGGGTCAATTGCCCAAAGTTGGATGAAACTTTGGTATGCAAAAATATGACCAGCCTGAAACTTTCCCCTCCACACTTTTGATGTATGCAGATGGGAAAATTGCTGACCATGAGCAAACGTTGTCATAGCCCAAGTGAATTAAAGGATTACTCATAGTGAAACAGGGGTCCAATGGTACCCTGGCCGACCCTGAAATGACCGGAGAAGCAGCCGGTACATGCTTGCGTAGGAGGATGCCCCGTTCATCTCTATGAGCTTGTTGGAGCTTGCAACGAATGGCACACGGCTACTAGGTATAGGGCCGAACTTGCAAAAATGGGCCACACCCCTAGCACCCCTTAATTGGGATGATTCCCACCAGGGCGTGTGGGTTTGATGGTACGACACCGAACTTTTGTTCAAGCCTAATCCAAATCACTACTGAACATGAATGGGCCTGCTGATCACTACTAAGACCACTTATACAGGCAGAGATGTCTCTGCCTAATCCTATGTATTGAGAAACCAGAGCATGGATTGCGAGTAGTAAGTTTCATAATGATGCTATGAGTTTTTTTATGGTCTAAACATATTATATGATATGGGGGTGAGTCTCTCCTTTTGTGTTGGCAGTTGGTAAGTTGGAGTGTCCTAATTAGGAGCGCAGTTTGTGGGAATAATTAGATTATGCTACAACACCATAGTCTATGTATTGTCATTATATTGTAGAGAAGCCGCCTCGTGGAGAAATGCCTGCAAGGAGCTCTAAGACACCCGAGAGCTAACTCTGGCAGTGATGTTAGGTGATGTTTCAGAGACAGTACTCAGGTCGGTATCTGGTGCGAAAAAACAAGTGTCTCTAACTGGAGAAGACACTGGACGAAATCCACCAGGACCTAGCGTCTAGGCCAGACCCAGAGGGAGAAGGCAACACCCATGGAAGCAGGACATTTATCGGCTGCTACCTATTTAATCTGTGTGGTATTAGTGCTGGTAATTTTTGCATTATATTCATGTTTGTAGGTGTAGGTATACTATGCGATATTTACAACTAATACCCCCGCACCCCGTGCGTGACTCCTAAGGAGTACGGGGCTGATGCACATCACGACAAAAACTGGGGACCCGTGGAGCAAGGGAATTCCTAGAACTGCGCCGCGGCTGCTGGGGTCACACAGAGGATGTGATCCCCGACGAACAATACAACATAATGGAGATAATAGTCAACTGCATCCCTTCTCATCACGACCTCTCCCGTGCACCTGTTGTCCCTAGGAATGTTGCTCCCCGACGGATGACACTAGAGCGATCCTAATGAAAAAGATGGCTTCACATAGAATGTATAGCCATCTGGAATCACTCTCCTACAGCATGTACTAAAATCAGTTTTTGTGGGATGGAGTCATGCGTCCCTTCTGCCTTTCAAACTGAACTTTCAGGACCCTGTGGACCTTGAAAATTCCTGCATGGTCCTTGTTCAATGTTGGCACTTAGCCATCCACATCCAATCTGACGTGGGAGACAGTCCGTGCGCCCTGACTACCCGGCTCGCAATCTGGTGTTGTCCCTCTCCAAGATCCCGCTATCCGTCTTTTGAGGACCGATGTCCGGTCAGGAACCGCCACTGAGCCAATTTTCTCCAGTTGGACCATTAAAATGAAAGATCGGGTCTCGATGTCTTGCCACGCTCCTCATTCATCTCTGGTCCTCAACCCTGAAGAATCTGGGGGAGTCATGAGTGGGGACCAAATTGTCACTCATGCTGCATGACAATCAATCACCAGCCACCTTCCTGATTGTGCAAATATCAGGATACTAGTCCCCACGTCCCGCTAGAATTGCCTGCCTTGGTAGAAAAAAAGATGAGGGAGGACCCAATGATGAGAAAGAATGGGCCCTACAGGGGGGAGGGGGCTGGGCGTGGGGTACGGGTGCCCCCACCATCCATGACTGGAATCAACGGGCCAACCCTGTGTTCCAGGTGTGTCGCGCCGCGCAGTCCCTGGCCCGCACTGACCTCTCCATGACTCTGGCCTGCTCTTGGGATTGTTTCTAATAGGCCCCGCTCTGCTAGGGCACGTACCATACTCCCGTGGGGTCAGAGGGTCCACCAGACCACAAACCTGACCACATTTTGTATTGCGAAGACAGGAGAACAGATTGTGGCGAGGATTTATGGGTAACAGGTCCTTCCTCAGTTTGGGTGGTCCGCTAGAAGGCTAGGTCCCCCCGTGCCACCTGCTCAAGCCCCTATACTATAATAAACTATCACGTTCCTTCTTCATCAATGTAGTTGAGAAGTAGATCGGTGCTGCCAATAGTGCCCCCCTCACAAACTTTTTGGTGGACCCTAAAAACACTAAGCAAACGCTCACGAAAACCTTAGTTATTCTAATATAGGAAAATTGGATTGAGGACACATTTTACTTTTTTATTTCCAAAGGGAAAACAAATATTGATGTTTGCATCCCAGATGATTTTAATGTTTTTATTGCCAATGCAGGCTTCTAAAAAAGTTATATCCCAGTTATCTCATAGGTTCATCTATGCTTGAAGGATATGTATCACCAGGATTCCCACTGAAATACTGTGTGTGTCCCCCAGGCAGGATTGCTCTTCTTTAAGCTTCCATGTCCTGGTTTTATCAGAATAAGGCTTTCAAACTTATGCGAAAATATGAGTCCTAAGGGCCCAGGGCTCCCATTCACTTCCTGAGAGCCCACAAATTCCTTAGGGCCCATTTGCAAAATTTTTCAAAATTATTTTTTGTAAAACTGGAAATTGAATTTAAAAAAAGAGCAGATCCTGCCAGATGGGCACACACCAATATTTTGGTTACAATCCTTCATCCGGTGGTTAGATTTGTGTTTCCTTTAACAGGTATGCCTGCCTACAGTTGAAGGGGCTTTGTAGGCTCAGGTTGCACGTGTCAACCTACCCCGACTGCCGGCCTCTGATACACAGACAGGTTGAACGGGAACACCGAGAAGTGTTTCACATATTTTTTTAACTCCACCGATATATCAATCCCTAAAAAAAAAATAATTTCCCCACTGAAAAGCAGGGTAATAACAGGCATTCTCTAGGAATCAATTTTGAAGCGTTCCGGTGTGATCAATTTTACGTTGTTAAATTAGGTTATATCTACAAAAAATCCTAGTTCTTAAGTCATAAACATATATTATTTACTTTCAACAAGGAAGTTCTGTTGATTGAGATGTTTACGGGGTGTCAATACTGGCAGCAGGATTACATTCTAATTGATTTATCCTGAATATATGATGAATGATGTGAAAGTGGATGGGGAAGTGGGAAGTTATTCCTGATGACTGGATTTGGGTGCAAATTGCAAGGTTTCTGATTTAACTATGGAAATGTATATTATATCATAACCAGAGGGTAGGAATACACCACTGATACAACAGTATGTATAGGAGTACAAATTCCTTATTAAATAATATACTTAGATACATACATATACAGGCGGTCCCCACTTAAGGACATCCCCTTACCAGCCGTACCCATAGGTACAGACATACCCTCTGCCATGTGTGTCCTCTGTGGTGGAAACTTCTGATGTTACTTATTGTTTTTTTTTTTTCCCTTCAATACATAGATACAATGAGTCTAATACAGATCAAATGTTTCAGAAACATAAGTTCAATATTTCACCCACATATTATAATCTAGACCAAGGGTGAATGATTTTTTAGTATATTTTGGTTTATAGAACTTTTGCTGGAAGGTTTTTAATTTGTATTTATTTTTTATGACACATTGATCATTTGTTTTGTTTGTATTTGGACACAGTTTTTTGCTCTAAATCGTACAAATTAAAGTTATTATATTCATATTTTTGTAATTTTGTTTTTTCTTTGATTATGAATGTTCCAAGCTTTATTGTACAAAATATACAAAATATAAAATGTACATTTAAATATACTTTTTCATGTAAATACAAAATTCCAAAGCTTCACATTGCCCATATATATCTATGAATTATCTGCTGATGTGTACACATATTTCGTATCCACTACTCTCCCCACCCCCCCCCCCCCCCGCCTCCATCACAATGGCCGCTGGAGGAATGCAAAGAGAGAGGAAAGAAAAAAAAAAAACCCTATTCCTTTTGCCCATATCTTTTCCCATTTTCCCAGAGATTCCGTTCTTTCCTTGCTATCATCTTCTCCAAAGTTTTTAAACGAAGTGATAGCACTATGCCAGGCCTCAATGAAGGAGGGTTTTACTGAGCCCCATTTTTGGTGCTAAACAAAACACAGGCCAAGTCATTAGTCCAATATCAAGCTTACCGTATTTCTTCTCTAATATCTGGGATACTCAATTAATCCGAATATGGCGGTTTTGAAGGACCTAGTAGATCACATTTTCCATCTTACAGAAATATACCCAAAATGCCCTCCAAAAATTCCATATTATCTGACAACCCCAAACCAAGTGATAAATTCAGCATCTAAAGCCCTGCATTTTTCAGCATCTGGAATTTGACTTTTACCACCATTTAGTACAAGCGCAATGGCGTTGTAATAAAATCTGTGCACAATCCTATAATTGAATAATCTATAATTAGCATAATGACCGGGTAATTACGAATTTATGTCCTTGACCTTGAAAAGGCTCTGAAATCTGTAATCCCAGCATCACACCTTGTAAACTTTTTTTCTTGAACACATACCCATCGGAAAACAAACACAATCGTCCCACGATGACGAAAAAAAGACTCCGTCCAGAACCATCTTTCAAATGACTGGTGACTTTGTAAACTGGGACTCTATTCTTCACAATTGCTCATTGCATTACTCAATGTCCATGTCTGACAGAGTCTTCACTTATTAATGATGCTATACTCTTAATATCGATACCCCCACTCCACCTAAAAACCTTTGAAAAAACACCCCCTGTTTGACAGCTAAACAAAAAGTGGAACAGTTATTGAACCATTGAAAAGGAAATACTGACCAAAACAAATAGGAAAATTGGAGAGGGACAGAAATGACCCTACACTGTAGGGAACATTAAATATTGCCCAGGGAGAATAAAGATAAGAAGATTACCGATAAAATACCAGCTAACTCCACTAATCATCCACATGATGCTACTCGACCCCACCCCCATAGGTCAAATACCAACCCTAATCGTACTAACACTGGGAACTACAATAGGAACAGCAGCAACAACCGCACATGGACTCCCGCCGCCACAAGACCAACACCTACAATAAACAATAACCACTACAGTCACGCACATTTACAGCACCATCCGAGTCAATACTGCGCACAAAACCCTGTACCTAAAACCAAACAGACTCCCACTGTAAAACAATACTATAGAAACCCAACACATAATTCCTTCCCCGCTCTAGTCCAATGGTCCCTTCAATTTTTGAATTACCACAAAATCCAATTTACCGTCCTGGTTTTCACCAGAGATCTGTCAATGACTCCATCCTCGACCCCTCACACAACGAGCTTCCTCTCCAACATTCCCAGGATGACATCACATACTTTACTCCAAAATGTTAACCACAAAATGCCCGTGCCACCAATAGGATACCTCTCACATAATGGGCCATCCTCACTGAATCTGGCCCGTCTTTTGTAGGTCTTCCACAAGAAGATCAAGAGACCGCCAATCGTTCCCTACACAACCCCAACTTATGCTTGGAAGAAATAGTCCATTTAGCACCACCACTAGCATAAAAGAAACTCCCATAAGGCGAGGAAGTAGAGGAGGACGTAGACCTAACACTCCGTCCTCCTAGAAGAACCCCTAACGAAACTCCGAAAATTCAAGACCGGACCAAATTATCCACCCCTTGTTACCAATCCAATCACTGCTCTATACCCCCCTACTACCAACCCATTTCATCACACAACTAGTTCAGTGAGATTTTAAATTCTTCAAACTAATGTGTAGAAGAAATTTGAAACTAAGACTCTGAAAGGCCTCTCTTTTTGCCCATCCTCTAGTTCAAATGACTTCGAACTTTTATGTAGTCTCAATAATTTATTTCGCAAACTTACCTTAAAAGGCAGTTTAATATTACTAATTACTAGCAGACCCATGCCACCACTTTGAACGCAACCGAACTCACCAGTTCCCTCCAGATCTTCAGCCTCATACCTCCTTCATCCATACCAATTTTAAACCAAAATCTAAACAATTAATCCAACTCACACCACAAAGGGAACTTAATAGGAAGAACAACCTTCTATACGTTAGTTTTTCCTCAGATTTCCCAAAAGTGTAAAGCCCCACTCCAAAAACAACCCTCTATTACCACATATATGACCTTCAAAGAAAAAAACATCTTTGAAAAACTGACTCCAACAATGGATCGTTATTGAAATCAGCAGACAAGGGGGGGGGTATATCCTTCGTAACAAACTTATTACATCACTGAAGCACTGCCGTTTGCTTTTTCCTGATACATAATACAATTTTTTACTCGCTACTCAAGAGCAAAAACCCCACTACCAGTTTTAAAAAGCGCTGTACAACCCTACTTGAAGACGGCCACTATTTCAGGTGTACTATCCAAGAAGGGAGGCCCAGTACTCAGAAGAGAAGAACCCCTACTCCCTATCTTTTATTCTTGCCAACATCCACAAGAAACGCTAGAACAATTCCCACTGGCCCGCCCATTATTTCATGCATTAATTCTCTCAACGCCACCCCTGTCACTTATTGTTGACATTATTTTACAAAGTACTGTTAAGAACTTAAGAGGTCATTTACTCTTTGACACTCTGATCTCATCAACATTCTAACCAATACCCTGGAAGATTCCTATCTACCCTCACTATGGATATTCGTCCCTATAAGAAGTCATATAACCTCATGATCTTGGACCAATCCATCTCTCCTTTTTCAATAATGATCCAGACACTTTCCATAAACCAAAGCAGCTTTTTAACTCAGGGGGCCTCACATTCATTCCTTCTCACATTATATTTTCATTTCAGAACAGTTCTATATACAACAGAGGGCACGGCTATGGGCAGGGCAAGTTTCGCGCCCGCTACGCCAACTTGTACGTAGGCCTATTGAAGAACTCAATATTTTCACCCCTACCCATTTCAGCACAAATGCGTAACCAGAATAGGTATATTGATGATGTTTTCATCATCTGGATGGTAGTAAAATGAGCTCACAGCTTTTTGAAAATACAACGACAACGACTGGGGTCTTAAAACTTACCTCGAGCAATGTCCACCCAATGAAATTGCGTTTCTTTATGTGCGTTTTCCCTCCACACTAATCACCAAATCAATACGCAGAGACTTTTTTTTGTTTCAAGCCTGTTGACACAACATTTTATCTGGACTTTAATAGCCATCATTTCAAGAAATGGAAACACACATCCCATACGGTCAGTTTACTTAAAACGCATTAGCGTCAACTGTACCACAAATCAGATTTTGAAGCCACAAGTAAATCTTGAGGCATAGATTTAGGGCAACAGTTTATCCTCCTCACCCTCATTTCAGCAGCACATCCAATGCCAGCACCTTGAGCCAAACTGAATTCTAAAAACGACAGAAAATCTCTGTTGTTTCCCAGTGCCCCAACAATGAGGTTAACTCATCACGACTTTCTCGGAGGATGGTGGAGAAATAAGGCGGGTCTCAAGAAACATTGGAGTTTACTTTCTCCATGAATCCACACCTTAAAAACCTCCTACCAAAACACCCAACAAAGATTCCGTTGCTAAGGTCTCGTCCTGAAAAAATACTTCGCCCTCGCCCCCAGTCGCTTACGTACCACCAAAAACAATACCATCCCCTCCTCTCGCTTTCTGCCCAAAATTTTGGGTAGTTTTTACAATGTAGCCATAAGTTATTAAAATGTTGGCGAGACAAATCGAGCCATAAAAATCAGTCTTTACAATCTAACTCATGCGCATCAATTTAGATCCCACATTTCTAACACGTAGCTCTATTACGGTCATCTACCTTATGGATGTATTTGCAAACTCAGTATATTGGACGTACAATACAACCACGAGAGAACGCCTTTAATAACAACAACCCGAAGTAACATCTCTAATGGCTTTTCTATTGCATAGTGTATCCGACATGCGCCAACATCATAAACGTTGACTACAGAGATTCAATATCAACACACCAGCAACCACACCGTCGAGTAATCTCCTCCCTCTACTCCACAGAGGTAAACTACCTCTAAAACGAGAATTTACTGGGTTTATAAACTTCAAACCCTCGTACAAGCGGCCTGAATGAAACTTGGGAAAATATACTTCTAATTCATCCCAACCAGGCATTATTTAGATAACTGGCAATTAATAAACCACTATCATTCTGTCCACGTGGTCGTTCCCATTATGTGTATATATATCACAGTTTTTCATCCGTCTTACTATAAGGGTGGCCATGTACATACTTATTTAATTTCCCTTGGCAACTTTTAAGTATATTTTTATATTTATTTCCATTGTAAAATTCACTTATTTATTACTAATTAATTTATCAATCATTACGCTTTACTAGTTTGTTATTTCATTGCTGCCACTGAAGAATTGCCTGCCCCCCTTATTTTGATCGATGGATTACACAGACGTGACATTCGTCTACACTTCACTCCTTGAGGGGCCCCAGCTGACGCGCATGCCGCATGTCACCTTTTTTCAGACGATCATTTTTGCCGCGGCCAAACCGAGTCTACTTTCTTACTTCTGCGCATGCAGCTAGTCTGCTCCGGTACTGTGATGAAAAACATGGCTGGAGCGCCAAAGTTTCCCGGATGCGATAAATTCAGTTCCCACACAGATCTCGCGACTTAACAGCAACTACAGCCGTGCAGTTCCCTTAAACATGTAAGTACCCGTTTTTTCATCCCAACCAACCACAGGCCCCAGCTACCCTTTGGGCAGGTTTTCACCGTAGTGTTTTCGCATTGTGGCTTTGTACTGGTTTAGCTATGGCAACGAGTTTTTCTTTATGAGTAAACACCCACATATATGGTAATATTATGATTAGTACAATTATGTTTATATATGAATAGTACGAAGTTATGTTATGTAAATAAACTACTAATATGATTAATATAATATTATGACATTGATTGACTATGAATTAGTCATTAATTAGTATATTAATACTTAAACTAGTGGTTCGATTATTCCGAAGCTGATTATGTATTCCCTTCCATTCCACCAGCCTTTTATGCACCATTTGTATACGTTTTGTGTGTAAACAGAGCTAGTTCCTTACCACACTGCTTACCGAGTATGCTTTCACATTCAGTTTTATGTCTATTTTAATATATATATCTTTTAAATCCTGGCTCATTAATCATCATCATGTAATTTAAATTATTTATTGTTATTTTACATATTTATTTTATTTTTATTATATCATCATGTATTTACTATATCTTTCAATATTTACCATGTACTTTCAGTTAGGCTCTGAGGCAAGGGATTGTATTCCCGAAACGCGTAACCATTTGGATTTCTTTTTGACTGTTTTTACTTATAATAAAATTACCATATTTTCTCCATATACATCAAGCCTGTACCCATTCTTTCATCTTCATCTGCCTAATTCGGTTGATAATTGATTCGCTAACACATAGCTCCAAAAAACTTTTGCTTCCCATATTCATATCACTAGAAACAGCGTTTCCTTTGGATCCCGGTATTTTGGAAGCAAGTGGAGGCTTGCCTGACGTAACCTTATTGGTAAGTACCCAAGTGAAGGGGTTGGATATCATCCCCACCCCTACTCTGACCTTTATTGCACTTATACAATGCCTCACCAGGGTGACACTCTTTCTTAATATCACCACTAAACGTTATCCCTACCCAGGTATCACGCGAGGCGCCGTCCTCTTGTTGTACTTTTTGTCCCTCCAATCTCGTTACTGTGTACAATACATGACAATGACTTCATCTGTACTGATCCTGAGTTTACATCCTGTATTATCCCCCAAAGAGCCCGCACTCACTATCTGCTGCTGGTGCAGTCATTGTGTACATACATGACAGTACTTATCCTGTAATACTGAGTTACATCCCTGTATTATACTCCAGAGCTCCACTCACTGATCTTGTGCTGCACAGTCCTGTGTACCAATGACATACTATCCTGTACTGATCATGAGTTTACATCCTGTATAATACTACCAGAGCTGTACTTCACTATTACTGCTGGAATGCAGTTACTATGTCATACATGACATTACTTATCCTTACTGATCCCGAGTTACATCTGTATTTACTAGAGCTGCCACTCAACTATGTCTGCTGCTGGTGTCAGTCATGTGTACTACATGACATTACTATCCTGTACTGAATCCCGAGGGTTACATTTTTGTATTATACTCAGAGCTGCACTCACTATTCCTGCTGCTGGTGCAGTCTCTTATATATACATGATTATTATCCTGTACTGATCCTGAGTTACATCCTGTATTAACGCCCAGAGCTGGCACTCACTATCTGCTGCTGGTGCAGTACCTGGTACTACATGACATTACTTATCCTGTATGATCCTGAGTACATTCCTGTATTATATCTCCAGAGCGCACTCCTTTCTGCTCTGGTGCAGTTCCACTGTGTACATACATGAACTTACTTACTTATCCTGTAACTGATCCTGAGTTACATCCTGTATTATACTCCGGAGCTGCACTCAATCATGCTGCCTGCTGGTGCAGTCACTGTATATATCCATGACATTACTTACCTGTACTATCCACTCACATACTTGCTGTTTAATGGGATAAAAAACGTGAGACAAAATAAACAACTTGGGTAAACCAATGTACAAATCAGTAACGTTTTTAAAAAGAAATGGATTTCAGCTCACCTATAAAAACACGAAGCAGCCTAGAACACAAAAAAAATTTAAAAATTTTAACAGGTTTTTATGTATTTGCATTACTTTACCTATAATTTGCTGCATCACGTTCATGTGCATTTCTGTAATCCCATCTCTACATTTGAAGCGATCCGGAAAGAAAAAACTCACAACCACGATGAAAATGAAATCTGGCTCAATTACAGCGACCTGATTTATAACCCCTGTCGGGTGAACACCCCTACTAATCCAGGATGCGACTCCGCTCAAAAGAATCACGGCGTGTAAATTTCCATTACTTTTCCTAAGCTTCACATTATTAACTTTAAAGGCTTGAATACATGGGATTGTCATAAATAGAAACTAGCAACGCTAAACAACCAAAACAATCAAGCCCATGCCAGGGGGTGTGGGGGGGGGGATCAATGTTCATCTGTTTCACTTTGGGTTTCTTCTCCTTTTGACCAAACCCAGGATGAGTTACATTTACATTGTTAAAATGCGTAACTATTGCTTTCCGCGGGCTCCAGCCACGGCAACTGCCAGGATCAGGATAATAAGAGCGGAGGACATGCGTACGTGCCAAGACTACTAGTGAGTGTGTGGTGCGAATGTGTAAATAAATTGCCTGCAGTTTTAAAGATGCTTTCAGTTACTTACCCCGTCCCGCGTTCCCTCCCGACAAAATGCAACGCTGTCCCGATTACCCTACGGGCCTGCGTCTCGTATCCTGCATGGTCGCTTCCCCCGTCCTCTCCCTCCAGTCTCTTCCGGAGTTCACCTTCTTCTTCCTGTGTATGTAAAGTGCTAGGGCTGCGATACAATTAAATGTTAAATCCTGCACTAGTCCCAAGAATCGGATCGGATCGTCCGTCAGCACGCCCTCCAATTTGTGCCGCATTTAAAGCGGCGCCGAGCGCCAAAATCCGATTGCTGCTGCCAAAAATTCCCACGTTAAATGAGTTGAACCAATGGCGAAATATAGGTGTAAGGAAGTCTCCGTGGGTGGCCTTCCATCCTGTATGGGACAACGCTCTCGCCCAGGTGCACTTTTACTGATCACTGGGGCATTAAGAACATTGGGGATTACTTACCGTACCCGCTATTCGCATCCCGGGCGGTTATCTGCTCTGGTATTCGGTCGGCCGGGATTTAAGAAAGGTAGTTCCGACTCGCCGTCCACCAGCTGCGCTGCTGCCTTGAAAGTCATCTCATCGCGCCGGAATCCACCACCCGGGCCAGGTGAGCTAAGCGCTCCCAAGCGACACTTTTCCGTTTTTAAATGCGGCGTTTTTTTCCGAATACGTCGGGTGGTTTTCGTTACGGCCACGCCGCCCGATTTCCGTAGCGAGCGTCACCGGACGCCGGATGCGCCACAATCCGATCGCGTGCGCCCACAATCCCGGGCAATTCAGGTACAACGGCAAAATCGGAAATATTCGGGTAAAACGTCGGGAAGAAAACGCAATCGGGCCCTAGTAAATGACACCACCACGGGTATCCTGATTTTCTGTAATCTTTTGACTTTGATTGCCCTGGTGTAGTAGTCAGACAATCAGTATTTGTTTGATATACCGTACAAGCATTAAAATACCCATTGTAATGCTGGTGGCCTCACATGACTTGTTGCCTATTGTATTTATCGACATGCTCACTGTGATATTTCGGTGTGTGTGGAACAGTATTTGCCTTTCCCACTTGTGATGGTTTATAGGAACCTTTGCACCCTCATTGGTCCATTGGATATTCGTTGTTGTTGGCACGTTTTAATTGGGTTAAAAATTTGATGTATGTAATCCGTCGTTGTTTGTAGTTTTAATAAAATTGTTATGTATATTTTTTCCAAGCCTGTAAACACTTTCTCTGTTCTCTTGTATTCTTATTTACAGGTCTGGTTTAATATGCAGGTGGGGACCAGGGGAGCACCATTTTGCCAAACCACACGGCGCAGTGGGGACAAGCACACACAACAACCCTGACTGTCCCACCATCCGGGAGGATTTAGGAGTCTATCAGTACAACAGACAAAGGGTCGTCCCTTTCCCCTCCCCAGGGATTTGGTACACTCTACTTCTATACAGAGGCAGATGTTTCTGTAGACATGGAGAGTATGACGTTGATGAAGAAATGCAACGACGCTATTGTACAGTAAGCTGACAAAGGCTGGGGTTTGTCTCTGAGGTTTTTTTTAGACCTATAAACGCTTAAGTATGTACAGGCATTCCTCAAGGTTACGTACAAGAGAGTTCATACCATAGGTTTTGTTCTTAATTTGAATTTGATGTGTGGAACTTTATACTTTTATAATTGTGATCCAGAAACAAAATTTTTGTTCCCATTGACAATTGGATTTCATCAAAATTTTAACTGGAACTGGAACCAAGGATTATCAATAAAGCTATCATTACAGACTCCTTACAGACTATTATTGCAGCCTGGGACTACAAACATCCAACATACCTAGCAATTCCCCAACCTCGGTACCCAAAGCTATCCGTTAGTGGAAGAAATGGGGTTTATCGCGACTGTGAGGTAAACTGGAGCAATCAGGTTATTATGGGGCCCCTGACGTTAGAAACTAAAGATGGGCGAAGGAGAGCTTTGAAATACGTGTAAGGAAAAATTCCGCTATTAGGGTTGAAATTTCCGGAGAGACCTCAGAGATTTTATAAGCGAACCTGTATCCTGTTGATTGGGTCCCTGAGGGCGGAAAAATTAAATGTTTAGAAGCTGCCATTTTCGCAGGCAGACAGAATATGGGAATTGTAAGAATGGATAAGTGTTGCACAAGTCGATATTTTCCGTCCTCCCCCCCTATATGATCGAGGAGCTCTACTTTAACTAATGAATCCATTTTGAATGATTATATGGGGTAGAATGAAAATGAAAATTCCTGTATAGTCCAGTTGGAGAGGCGAGGGGGGTTGGGGATCCCCTTTTTTAAAGGATATTTTTATGCTCACAGATTGCTCGCTGCCAAAATGGAAAGAGTACAACTGTAAACAACGGTGGTAGTTAAGTTCACAGGGCAAGTTGAAATCTATCTTTGAGTTCTGGAAGCTATTGGGATGGAAAACCTTTTAATACGATGGCACTTTGGGAGAATAACAAAATCCCTAAAGATATACAAAGAATTTTAAATATTGTTGGCTTCACGAAGAGGCCCCTACTGGTTTCACAGGAAATTATAGAGAGCACAAATTCCCGGATGTAGAATATTTTGGGGTAAACCTGGGGATTAGACAGATAGCACAGATTTGGGAGGATGATATAGTGGTAAAATCGATTAGCAAATTACGGTACTACATATGGCTGAGAGACAACAGACTGGATCCCCGTTAACTGGCAACTAACTCCCACATGAGGGGCTGTATTTGAATTATGAAGGGATGTACCAACAGGAAGTTGTAATCGAAAATATACAGACAACATGGTAGCTAAGGGGTAGCACAGAGGGAAAAAAGTAAGCTAAAAACAAATGGGACAAGAGTGGGTAGTCAATATTGGAAGGAGAA
Source organism: Engystomops pustulosus (assembly GCA_019512145.1). Lineage (NCBI taxonomy): Eukaryota > Metazoa > Chordata > Amphibia > Anura > Leptodactylidae > Engystomops > Engystomops pustulosus. Next base: position 142,648 of record WNYA01000419.1, read on the forward strand.
GTATGGAAAAAATTTCAAAAACACAAAAAAAAGGTCAATTATGTAATTATGATTATTCAATTATAGGATTGTGCACCAGATTTTATACAACGCCATTGGCTGTATAAATGGGGTAAAAGTCAAATTCCAGATGCTGAAAATGCAGGGCTTTAGTGCTGAATTTTATCACGTTGGTTTGGGGTTGTCGATAATAGTGGAATTTTTGGAGGGAATCTTTGGGTATATTTCTGTAAGATGGAAAGTGATCTATCTAGGTCCTTCAAACCGCCATATTCGGATAATTGAGTATCCAGATATTAGAGAAGAAATACGTAAGCTGATATTGGACTAATGACTGGCTGTGTTTTGCTTTAGGCACCAAAAGGGGCTCGGTAAACCCTCCTTCATTGAGGCCTGGATAGTGCCTACACTTCGTATTAAAAACTTTGGAGAAGATGATAGCAAGGAAAGAACGGAGACTCTGGGAAAAATGGGAAAAGATATGGGCAAAAGGGAATAGGGTTTTTTTTTTTTCCTTTCTCTCTCTCTGTTGCATTCCTCCAGCGGCCATGTGATGGAGGTGGGTGGGGGGGGGGGGTGGAGAGTAGTGGATCGAAATATTTTGTAACATCAGCAGATAATGTCATAGATATCATATGGGCAATGTGAAGCTTTGGAATTTTTGTATTTACATGAAAAAGTAGTTATTTAATGTAGACTTTTACATATTTTGTATATTTTGTACAATAAAGCTTGGAAGATTCATTAATAAAGAAAAAAAAAAATTACAAAAAAAAATAGAATATAATAACTTAATTGTACGATTTAGAAGCAAAAAACATGTGTCCAAATACAAACAACAAATGATCCATGTGTCATTAAAAAATAAATACAATTAAAAAACCTTCCACAAAAGTTCTAATAAACCCAAACTAATACTAAAAATCATTACCCTTGGTCTAGATGATAATATGTGGGTGAAAATATTGAACTTAGTTTCATGAAACATTTGATCTGTATTTAATGATCTACATTGTATCTAGGTATTGAAGGAAAAAAAAAAAACAATAAGTAACATCAGAGAGTTTCATCCACCAGGACACAATGGGCAGAGGCGTACTGTCTGTACTTGGGTAGGCGGTAAGGGGATGTCCTTAAGTCAGGGGGACCGCCTTTATGTATGTGATCTACTGTATAAATTATTTAATAGGCAATATATGTACTCCTATACATATGTTGTATCAGGTGGTGATTCCGACCTTGGTTATGATATAATATACATTTCATAGTTAAATCACGAAACTTGCAATTTGACCCAAATCCAGTCATAGGAAATAATTACTTCCCCCATCACTTTCACATCTTCATCATATATTCAGGATAAATCAATTAGAATGTAATCCTGCTAGCTCAGATTGAACCACCCGTAAAACTATCAATCCAAAGAACTTCCTTGTGAAAGTAAATAATTTTTTATGACTTAAGATAGGATTTTTTGTAGATATAACCTATTTACAAGAAATGATCACACGGAACGCTTCAAAATTGATTCCTAGAGAATGCCTGTTATTACCTGCTTCTTCAGTGGGGAAATTTTTTTTTTAGGGATTGATATATTCGGTGGAGTTATAAAAAATATTGAAACACTTCTTCGGTGTTCCCGTTCAACCTGTCTGGTATCAGAGGCCGGAGTCAAGGGGTAGGTTGACGTCAACCTGGCTGCTACAAGCACGGCTTCAACTGTAGCAGCATACCTGTTAAAGGGACTACTAAATCTAAACCACCGGATGAAGGATTGTAACCAAAATATTGGTGGTGCCCACTCTGGCAGGATCTGCTCTTCTTTTAAATTCTAATTTCCAGTTTTACAAAAAAATAATTTTGACAAAAATTTTGCAAATGGGACCTAAGGAATTTGGGGCTCTACAGGAGTGAATGGTGGAGCCCTGGAGCCTTAAGGACTCATTTTCAGCATAAGTTGAAAGCCTTTATTCTGATAAAACAGGAATAGGAAGCTTAAAGAAGAGCATATCCTGCACTGAGGGGACACACACCAGTATTTCAGTGGGAATCCTGGTGCTAAATATCCTTTAAGCATAGATGAAGCCCTATGCAGATAACTGGGAGTAAACTTTTTTAGAGCCTGCATCTGGCATAAAACATTAAAATCAATATGGATGGCAAAACATCAATATTTTGTTTTCTCTTTGGAAATAAAAAAAGTAAAATGTGTCCTACAAATTTTCCTAGATTAGAATAACTAAGGTTTTCGTTAGCTGTTTGCATTAGGTTTTTTAGGGTCCACCAAAAAAGTTCTGCTGAGGGGCACTTATTGGCAGCACGAGCTACTCTCAACTACATTGATGAATGAAAGGAACGTGAATAGTTGATTATAGTATAGGGGGCTTGAGCAGTGGCCCGGGGGCCTAAGCCTTCTAGCGGACCACCCAAACTGAGAAGGACCTTTACCCATGAAATCCTCGCACATCTGTTCCTGCTCGCAATACACATGTGTCAGGGTTGTGGGTCTGTGGACCCTCTGGACCACCACGGGAGATGGTACGTGCCCTAGAGAGCGGGGCCTAGTCAGATCCAGAGCAGGAGCATGGAGAGGTCAGTGCGGGCCAAGGGACTGGGCAGCGCCACATGGGAGGACACAGGTGTGCCCGTGATTCCAGTCATGGATGGTGGGGGCACCCGTAACAGTACCCCCTCCCCCCCTTAGGGGCCATTCTCCTCTTGGGCCTCCTCCTCTTCTTTTTGGACCCAAGGCACTTCTGGAGGGGACTAGTATCCTGGATATTCATCAGGACAGGTGGCGGTGATGCCATGCAGCATGAGTGACATTCTGGTCCCCAACTCATGACCTCCCCAGTTTTCCAGTTGAGGACCAGAGAGAAGATGAGGAGCGTGGCAAGACATCGATGACCAGTCTTTCTTTGTCATGAGGTCCAACCTGGAGAAAAATTGGCTCAGTGCGGTTCCTGACCGGCATCTGTCCATCTAAAGACAGGGATAGCGGATTCTTGAGAGGAACCACCAGGATGCGATGCCGGGAGATCAGGGCGCACGGATGTGCCCACGATCCGAGTCATGGATTGTGGAGGCACACGTGCCAACATGTACACAGGAGCCATTTCAGGAATTTTCAAGGTCCTCCAAGGGTCCTGAAAGTTCAGTTTGAAAGCAGAAGGGACGCATACTCCATTCCCCAAAAAACTGATTTTAGTACTATGTGTAAGAAGTGATTCCAGACTTGGGCTATAATATACATTCATGTGCACTGCCATTTTTCCTTAGGATCATCGCTCCTAGTGTCATCGTCGGGGAGCAACATTCCTAGGGAAACAGGTGGCACGGGAGAGGTCGTTGAGAAAGGGATGCAGTGACTATTATTCCATTATGTTTGTATTGTTACTGTCGGGGATCACAGCCTCTGTGTGCCCCAGCAGCCCGGCCGCAGGTTCTCTGACTTCCCCTTGCTCCAGCGCCGGTCCCAGTGCTCTGGAGTGCACATCCCCGTCTCCTAGGATGCACGCACGGTGGCTTTGTAAAGTTTAAATATCGGCATATATACACTACACCTACATACACATGAATATAATGCAAAAATACCAGCACTGAATATATCACACAGATAAATATGTAGCAGCCGTAAATGTCCTGCATTCCATGGCTGTTGCCTTCTCCCTCTGGTCTGGCCTAGCATGTCCTGGTGGAATTCTCACAATTCTTCTCCATCAGAGACACTTTTTCTCCACCAGATACAGAACCTGATGACTTCTCTGACAACATCACTCTACATCACTGCAGAGTTAGCTATCCTGGTGTCTTCAGCTCCTTGCAGTGCATTTCCACACTGGGCTCCTTACAATATAATACAATACAATATGACAGTATGGTGTCTGCTAGATAACAATTATTCTCCACACTGCGCTCCTAATTAGTACACATACGCAACTGACCACTGACAACACAGCACCCCTATCATTAATATGTGTAGCCATAAAAAAAACGTTATAGCATCATTATGAAAACTTACTCGGAATCCATGGCTCGGGTTGCTCAATGACATAGATTAGGCAGAGACATCTCTGCCTGTATAAGTGGTCTTAAGTAGTGATAAGCAGGCCCATTCAGGTTCAGGTAGTTGAGTTTGGATTAGGCTTGAACAAAAGTTCGGTTTCGGTACCATAACCCAAACACCTGTGGGAACATCCCAATAAGTGCTAGGGGTTGGCCCATTTTTGCAAGTTAGGCCCTATACCTAGGATAGCCGTGTGCCATTCTTTGCAATCTCCAACAGCTTCATAGAGATGAACGGGGCATCCTACGCAAGCATGACCGGCTGCTCCGGTCATTTCAGGGTCGGGCAGGGGGTACATTGGACCCCTGTTCACTATGAGTAATCTTTAATGACATTTGGCTATGACAACGTTTGCTCATGGTCACAATTTCCCAGCTGCATACATCAAAGTGTGGAGGGGAAAAGTTTCAGGCTGGTCATATTTTTGCAGACCAAGTTTCAACTTTGGGCAAATTGACCTTTCAGTGAGGTCATGACCCCTTTTACTAAAAGTCTTAGAATTGTCTGCAAATTTCCCAGTTTTTTTTTTGGCGCACATTGCACCACAACTTTTCCATGCCTGTTGTGATTTTTGTTAGAGAACAGAAAATTGTGCAAAATGTAATGAAACCTTAAACGGTCAGAAATGTACAGTCGTGGGATTAGATAAGGTCACAGTAAGTTCACCTGTAGTTTGCACAAGGATGAATGTGACAAGGAGCAGGTGCGTGACACAGAACGCTGACTGCAGGTTGGAGCCTTATTCTGTTACACTGGGTTAATATTCTGGTTATTCATTTCTACAATATAATAGAATAATACCTGTACTGAGCCTCACACAAGCAATAAAAAATTTTCTGCAAAGTTCAACAAGGAAACTACATGAATAAAATAATGTCATTGGGGGTGACACGCACCTACACCCAATGCCCCTTCTATACTCAGGGCCGGATCATAAAGGGGGCTCCAAGTTAATTTGGCCCCGGGTGGTGGGCTGAATCCTGCTGGTGTCTTTACTTTAGTCTATGGCAGAGTGAGGGAACAATAAGTTCCCTGCTCTGCCATAGACGATGGCAGCATGTGACGTGTCAGCGCGTGACGTCAAGGCGCCGCGACATCACGGCGCCGCCTGTAGCAGGGCGCCACCATTTTTGCTTACATTCACCCTTACACCGCGAGGGAAGATGAGGACGGCTCACATAGGGGGAATGATGGAAGGTGAGAACAATTTTATTATTTATACCTAGGACTGTAAATAGTTACGATAGGGGGATTGTATATAGTAATTTATTATAGGGAGGTTGTATTTAGTTATTATAGGGGGACTGTACATAGTTGTTATAGGGGGCTGTATGCAGTTATAGGGAGACTGTATTTAGTTATTATAGGGGGACTTATAAAGTTATTATAGTCGGACTGTATATAGTTATAGGGGGACTGTATATAGTTATTATAGGGGGCTGTAAATAGTTATTGGGGAACTGTATGTAGTTATAGGGGGACTGTATTTAGTTATTATACGGGGACTGTATCTAGGTTATAGATGGACTGTATTATAGTTATTATAGGGGCTGTTTTATGTTATCGGCAACTATATATAGTTATAGGTGGACTTTATATAGTTATAGGGGGACTGTATATAGTTATAGGGGAACTGTATGTAGTTATAGGGGGACTGTATTTAGCTATTATAGACGTACTATATATAGTTATTATAGGGGGCTGTTTATAGTTATGGGCAGACTATATATAGTTATAGGGGGACTTTATATAGTTATGGGGGACTGTATATAGTTATAGGGGAACTGATGTAGTTATAGGGGACTGTATTTAGCTATTATAGGGGCTGTATATAGTTATTATAGGGGTCATGTTATAGTTATTGGGGGATAGAATGTTAGTTATAGGCGGGACTGTTTATGGTTATTATAGGGGGGTGTGTATATAGTTATAGGGGGACGTATATATATAGGGGGGTTTATATAGTTATAGGGGACTGTATGTAGTTATAGGGGGCTTGTCTATATGTTTGGGGCTGTATGTAGTTAAGGGGGACTGTATATAGTTTATAGGAGGACTGTTATGTAGTAAGGGGGATGTATTTAGTTATTATAGGGGGGACTGTAGTAGTTATTATGGGGGACGGATATAGTTATAGGGACTATATGTAGTTATAGAGGGACTGTATATAGTATATAGGGGGCTGTATATAGTTATTATATGGAGCTGTATATCGTATTATAGGGGGCGTGTATATAGTTATTAGGGACTGTATGTAGTTATAGGGGCTGTATTAGTTTAGATGGACTGTCATATAGTATTATAGGGGGACTGTAAAGTTATACGGGGACCTGTATGTAGTTACATGGGACTGATATAGTTATTTAGGGGGCTGTATGTAGTTATAGGGGGACGTAGTTATTATAGGGGGGGGACTGGTAATGTAGTTATAGTGGGGACTGTATATACGTTATTCTAGGGGGCTGTTAATGTTATTGGGGACGTATCTAGTTATAGGGGGACTGTATATAGTTATTATAGGGGGCTGTAAATAGTTATTGGGGAACTGTATGTAGTTATAGGGGGACTGTATTTAGTTATTATACGGGGACTGTATCTAGTTATAGATGGACTGTATATAGTTATTATAGGGGGCTGTTTATAGTTATGGGCAGACTATATATAGGTATAGGTGGACTTTATATAGTTATGGGGGACTGTATATAGTTATAGGGGAACTGTTGTAGTTATAGGGGGACTGTATTTAGCTATTATAGGGGGCTGTATATAGTTATTATAGGGGTCTGTATATAGTTATTGGGGGACTAGATGTAGTTATAGGGGGACTGTTTATGGTTATTATAGGGGGTTGTATATAGTTATAGGGGGACTGTATATAGTTATAGGGGGGTTTATATAGTTTAGGGGGACTGTATGTAGTTATAGGGGGCTGTATATAGTTATTATAGGGGGCTGTATGTAGTTATAGGGGGACTGTATATAGTTATTATAGGAGGACTGTATGTAGTTATAGGGGGACTGTATTTAGTTTTATAGGGGGACTGTATGTAGTTATTATAGGGGGACTGCATTAGTTATGGGGACTATATGTAGTTATAGAGGGACTGTATATAGTTATTATAGGGGGCTGTATATAGTTATTATAGGAGCTGTATATCGTTTATTATAGGGGGCTGTATATAGTTATTAGGGGACTGTATGTAGTTATAGGGGGCTGTATATAGTTATAGATGGACTGTATATAGTTATTATAGGGGGACTGTATATAGTTATACGGGGACTGTATGTATTTACATGGGGACTGTATATAGTTATTATAGGGGGCTGTATGTAGTTATAGGGGGACTGTAGTTATTATAGGGGGACTGTATGTAGTTATAGGGGGACTGTATATAGTTATTATAGGGGGCTGTATATAGTTATTGGGGGACTGTATCTAGTTATAGGGGGACTGTATATAGTTATTATAGGGGGCTGTATGTAGTTATAGGGGGACTGTAGTTATTATAGGGGGACTGGTACTGTAGTTATTATAGGGTATGTATATGTTATATAGGGGGCTGTCTATGTTATGGGGGACTGTATATAGTTATAGGGGGACTGTATATAGTTATTATAGGGGGCTGTATATAGTTATAGGCAGACTTTATATAGTTATAGGGGGACTGTATTTAGTTATAGGGGGACTGTATATAGTTATTATAGGGGGATGTATATAGTTATAGGGGGCTATATATAGTTATAGGCGGACTGTATATAGTTATAGGGGGACTGTATATAGTTATAGGGGAACTGTATGTAGTTATAGGGGGATTGTATTTAGTTATTATAGGGGGACTGTATATAGTTATAGGGAGACTGTATATAGTTATTATAGGGGGTTGTATATAGTTATAGGCGGTCTGTATATAGTTTTTATAGGGGGACTTTATATAGTTATAGGGGGACTGTATTTAGTTATTATAGTGGGACTGTATCTAGTTATAGGGGGACTGTATATAGTTATAGGGGGACTGTATATAGTTATAGGGGGATTGTATATAGTTATTATAGTGGGACTGTATATAGTTATTATAGGAGGCTGTATATATTTATTATAGGGGGCTGTATATATTTATTATAGGGGGCTGGATATATTTATTACTGGGGTCTGTATACAGTGATTGCTGGGGGAGCTGTATATAGTGATTGCTGGGGGAGCTGTATACAGTGATTGCTGGGGGAGCTGTATATAGTGATTACTGGGGGAGCTGTATACAGTGATTGCTGGGGGAGCTGTATATAGTGATTGCTGGGGAGCTGTATATAGTGATTGCTGGGGGAGCTGTATATAGTGATTGCTGAGGGAGCTGTATATAATGATTGCTGGGGGAGCTGTATACAGTGATTGCTGGGGAGCTGTATATAGTGATTGCTGGGGAGCTGTATACAGTTATTGCTGGGGAGCTGTATATAATGATTACTGGGGAGCTGTATAAAGTGATTACTGGGGGAGCTGTATACAGTGATTGCTGGGGGAGCTGTATATAGGGATTACTTGGGGCTGATTACAGTGATTGCTGGGGGGTGGTATATAGCGATTGCTGTTCCCTGTCTGGAGTACATTCAATATTACTCCAGACTCCACCATATTTTGTGCCCAGTGGCCCCCACCAACCTTAATCCGGCCCTGCGTATACTGCTCTTTATTTTGTGTTATAACCATGCCGGGTCTTTATTTTTAGAGGCCGGTGGTAAAGTCCTAACTGCAGTTGCATCCCTGCTACAGCAGCAGTTTCAATCAGCAGCAGGCACACAGCAGTTGTAGGGCCACCGCAACAAACAGATACCCGATAGTAATGGGCAGCGCCGCAAATAGATGGGAACAGGAGAAAGATGTGAGTATAAGATGTTTATTACTTCAACCCATCCAAATCCCCAGCCATAAATACAATAATTTAATTACCATAACAACCCCTAATCCTAACCACAAACAAAGTGGAAGATTTCCATTTTAAAACAATTCTTTATTTAAAAAAAAAAATCAAAAATTGATTGCAAAAAAATGTGTCTAAGCAGAAAATAATGCGCCTGCCCTTTCTAAATATCAGCATAAAATCGCTAAAAGCGAATCAATGTCTATAAATTTCAGAACAACCTATAAAATCTAAGCTACTACACACATTAAAAAGTGTGTGCACCCATAAAACCTAGATATTTTTGGAAAGCAGTTGACATGGGGATTGCACATTTCTTTATGAAATGTCTGATTTTGATCGTTATACAAACACAATGGGGGTCATTTACTAAGGGCCCGATTCTCGTATTCCCGACTTGTTACCCGAATATTTCCGATTTGCGCCAATTTTCCCTGTATTGCCCCGGGATTTTGGCGCACGCGATCGGTTTGTGGCGCATCGGCGCCGGCATGCACGCAACGTAAATCAGGGGGCGTGGCCGAGTGAAAACCTGACAGATTCTGAAAAAACGCCGCATTTAAAACAATAAAAGTGTCGCTTACCTTCACTTGGTCCAGCTCGGTGAACTTGAAAGCGTTCAGATGCTTTTCAGCGCAGCAGCGCCACCTGGTGGACGTCGGAGGAACTACCATGATGAATCCCGGCCGGACCCGAATCCACCGCAGAAAACGCGCCGCTGGATCGCGAACGGACCGGGTAAGTAAATCTGCCCCAATGAGAAACTGTCCGGTGTCAAAAAGAAACGCTGCGGTACATGATGTTACACCCCCCTATGCAATGTAACCCTAATACAGAAATATTTGGTGAAACATCTCCCCTTCTAGAGGACCCCCTCCCTAAAAGATTGATTCATTGCAATTATTTTTCCTTTTATACCACCTCAATGCCAAGTGAGCAAGTAGGGGGGGGGAGGGGGGCACGATCGGTTACCCCACGTCTACACACTCGCTATAGCCTATGTGCGCCAGCGCAGTTGACCATCTGATCATTGGCTGGAACCTCCTGTGGGTTTTGGTGTGGTGGAGGGGCAGGGCTTATATCATACACCAGTGCACGATGCCCTGGCGTATAATAAATGTGGGTATTTGTGGGTGGAGCTTAAAGATGACCTTTTCTCACCCTTAGCCACTCCCTTCCTTGCATCCTTTGATAGGCAATATCCCAATGATTCTGGAGCATTTGTAATTTTTCTCTGGTCTCGGACATTCTGAAGCATCATTCTCAGCGGAGCGAGGCTGTCTGCACCAGACCCGGATCACTCATGATAGTAGAGAGCCTCATGAGCAGAGTGTTTGTATAATATCATGCTAGACCCTATAGAGTCAGATGGGAGGTCCTAAGCTGAAACAGACAGCCTGGTACCGCCTACATGACAGCAGAGGACCTTCCTCAATGCTGATAATTGTTATTCTTGAGGAGGGAAGCAAGAGCTTACAGTCTATGAGGATGAGGGGGTGACACAAGAGCTTACAGTCTATGAGGGGGACGCAAGAGCTTACAGTCTATGAGGGGGTGACACAAGAGCTTACAGTCTATGAGGGGGTGACACAAGAGCTTACAGTCTATGAGGATGAAGGGGTGACACAAGAGCTTACATTCTATGAGGATGATAGACAGACCGTTATTTTTAATATTTGAAGATTCACTGAGGGCTGGTTATGTTCCACAGGACTGGCACATAGCAAATGTGGTACCAATATACAAAAAAAGGATCAAAAAGCGATCCTGGAAACTAGAGACCCGTGAGTCTAACTGCTGTGGTGGGGAAAATATTTGAGGGGTTTATCAGAGATACTATCCTGGAGTATCTCACTGTGCACAACCTTATAACCCAGCATCAGCATGGGTTTATGAGAGATCGGTCCTGTCAGACTAATCTGATTGGTTTCTACGAGGAGGTAAGTTCAAGACTGGATCTGGGGGACGCTGTGGATTTTGTATATCTGGACTTTTCAAAGGCATTTGACACTGTGCCACATAAAAGGTTGGTATATAAACTGAGACTGCTGGGAATAGCAGAAAATCTGTGTATTTGGGTAAGTAATTGGCTTAGTGATAGAAAACAGAGGGTGGTCATTAATGGCACATTCTCAGATTGGGTTGACGTTACCAGTGGAGTGCCACAGGGGTCAGTATTGGGGCCACTTCTTTTTAATATTTTTATTAATGACCTTGTAGTGGGTTTACACAGTCAAGTTTCAATATTTGCAGATGATACTAAGCTGTGTAAAGTAATAAATACTGAGGTCGATAGTTTAGCATTACAGAGGGATTTGTGGAAGCTTGAGGAGTGGGCAGAGAAATGGTTGATGAGGTTTAATGTAGATAAATGTAAAGTTATGCACTTGGGCCATGGAAACAAAAAGTATAATTATGTTCTGAACAGTCAATTACTTAGTAAAACTGGAGCTTAAAAGGACTTGGGGGTATTGGTGGATGGTAAACTTAATTTTAGTGACCAGAGCCAGGCGGCTGCTGCTAAAGCAAATAAAATTATGGGATGTATCAAGAGAGGAATAGATTCTCATGATAAAGACATAGTTTTGCCCTTATACAAATCCCTGGTCAGACCACACATGGAATATTGTGTACAGTTTTGGGCACCAGTGTATAAAAAGGATATAGTAGAGACACAAGAGCTTACAGTCTATGAGGATGAGGGTGGGACACAAGGGCTTACAGTCTATGAGGATGAGGGTGGGACACAAGGGCTTACAGTCCAGGGGAGAGACAGTATAAACATAAACCCATAGAAAGTATGGGCTCTGCTTAGTTCGGTACAGAATCTGAACCTTAATGCTTACCCCCACTGATAACACAAGAGCTGATTGCGGTTGTTACCCTTTAAATGCTTCTGGCAAATTCAATGCCGCAGGCACATTCCAGCTGCCATTTTGTTGAGGATCACCACTTACTGATGCCAGTGGCATATAAAGAGTTAACACCTGCTCTTGGTGCCAGGACAAATCTTGGGTGTCAACAGCAGTGGATGAGCCCAAACACTGTACCAGAACTGCTGTCTGATTCGGGTCCCCTCTCACTATTCATGTGTCACCTGTTTAGTGCAACATTTTTTTTCACATCATCCAGATGTGATGTGGTATTAATCCCAATATTTTCGGTACTAAGTCACACAGAGATGCAGGATCCATGGAGAGGGATGATACACGATAGAGATACAATGGGGGGAGTAATGAGAACCATGAACTGTTTGCTCTTGGTCTTATTTGAGAGAATACAATGGGGCACATTTACTTACCCGGTCCAGTCGCGATCCAGCAGCGGGTTCCCCGACGCTGATTCGGGTTCTGCCGGGATTCACTAAGGTCCGTGCGCCGATATTCACCAGGTGTCGCTGCTGCGCCGAGGTCCGCCGAAGTTCACCTGCTTTTTTCCGGTGTATGTGAGTGCTTGATCTTGCGACACAAATGGCTTTTTAAATTCTGCGGTTTTTCCGAATCCTTCGGGTTGTCCGGTGGCCACGCCCCCCGATTTCTGTCGCGCGAAAGTCGGCGCGATTGCGCCAAAAATCGATCGCGTTCGCCACAATCCCGTGAAATACAGCGCAAAGCAGAAATATTCGGGAAAAACCCGACGGATTCGCGGCTGCGGACCCTTAGTAAATGTGCCCCAATGAGATGGACAATGACACTGTCCTCCCAGCAAGCAGAGAAGTGATTGGCTGTAGCAGGGGTAATAGGGCACCTTAATACTAAGGGGCTTGACTGACGTTATATTAACCTGCAGCCCATGAGGACATTTATTTCACGTATTTCTGTTTCAAGGGTCTGCAGCCCATGAGGACATTTATTTCACGTATTTCTGTTTCAAGGGTTTAAGATTTCTTCCTTATGTTTTATAACCCAGTTACAATGTATCTTATTCATCCTGGTTCTTCATTTTCCACACGTCTTCCTGGTTGCACTTTATCCTTATTAAACAAGGAATCCTTTTTACTGCAGAGATTAGTAAACCAATGTAAAACAGCAATAAAACTTAGTACAATTGTAAAGTAAGGGGTTAAAAATGATCTTTATTGTGTAAATATCACTAGGGGATTGGAATTTGCGAATTTTCTTTCGTGAGCAAATTTCTTTAAAGCAGCTAATTTTTTTTTCAATCAACCAGCTTTGAAAATACCATATATACTCGAATATAAGCCTAGTTTTTTCAGCACAAAAAATGTGCTGAAAACCCAAACTCGGCTTATACTCGAGTAAAAAAATATAGGTTTTACCAGGTTTTTGTGGTAAAATTAGGGGCCTCGGCTTATATTTGGGTCGGCTAATACTCGAGTATATACGGTAAGTTGATTTTCCAAAAATGGGTTTTCATTACACCCCTGTATAGGACCAGAGAAGTGACAAATATTGTCCTTTACTCCCCATGTGAAGAGAGTCTAAGGTGTCCGTATATGTTTAGTTCTATAGGAAAGTGTAGTCGCAGTCAGCCTTCCAAAATTACTCTATTTCTATTGTTGGGAAGCCCATGGGTGATGTTTTCAATTTTATTTTTAACAAATGGTATTACTCAGGATTAGATACACAGCTCAGCAGACAGTATCACACATGATAAGATTAGATACACAGCTCAGCAGACAGAATCTCCATGATAGGATTAGATACAGCAGGCAGTATTCCATATAATGGGATTAGATACAGCAGTCAGTATCCCATATGATTGGATTAGATACAGCAGTCAGTATCCCATGTGATAGGATTAGATACAGCAGTCAGTATCCCATATGATAGGATTAGATACAGCAGTCACTATCCCATATGATAGGATTAGATACAGCAGTCACTATCCCATATGATAGGATTAGATACAGCAGTCACTATCCCATATGATAGGCTTAGATACAGCAGTCACTATCCCATATGATAGGATTAGATACAGCAGTCTAGCAGTGTGTAGTTGTACAGGATTTACAGGATCAGCTAGTAAAAGTGAAGGCCGGAATATTTAACGTTACGGCTGAGATTTATTTGCACAATGTGTCGCCTCCGGCTCCAGACTGAAGTCCCGACCTGTTCATCATTTGGATGTAGATAAACAATAACATTTTGTACAGTCCAATTTCTGCTGTATTAATATTCATCCAGTGATAACCTTCCTCCTCATTGTTCTTCAGGGACTGGGGGTCCTTGGATGTGTGATGGTGAAGGGGACACGACTAGAGATGAGCGAACATACTCGTCCGAGCTTGATGCTCGTTCGAGCATTAGCGTACTCGAAACTGCTCGTTGCTCGGACGAATACTTCGCCCGCTCGAGAAAATGGCAGCTCCCGCCGTTTTGCTTTTTGGCGGCCAGAAACAGAGCCAATCACAAGCCAGGAGACTCTGCACTCCACCCAGCATGACGTGGTACCCTTACACGTCGATAGCAGTGGTTGGCTGGCCAGATCAGGTGACCCTGGAATAGACTAGCCCCTGCCTGCGCTGCTCGGATCATTCTGTGTCTGGATGCCGCTAGGGAGAGAGCTGCTGCTGGTCAGGGAAAGCGTTAGGGTGTTCTATTAGAATAGTGTTAGGCAGGAGTGATTCTACAAGAACCCAACAGCCCTTCTTAGGGCTACAATAACGTTATACTTTTTTTTTTTTGTTTGCTTGTGGCTGGGCTTGCTGGCACTAGTAGTGCAGCTAGTACCATATTGTGAGGAATTTGCAGGGGGACTTGCTACCGTTGTGTTTAGCTCTTAGTGACACACATATCCACCTCAAACACCAAAGTGGGAAAATTTATTAGGGGTTTGAATTCAATTAGGCACAGTCTGCCATTTACTTTTTATTTTACGTTTATTTTTTCATAACTCAGCGTCATCTCATCTTGCATAGTAGTGTGCTTTCATACTTGGCTAGAAAATAGCCAAAGGAGAATCCAAACGGCTTACTTACGCCTACAATAGCGTTATATATATTTTATTTCTGGTTGATCTGCTGGTGGCTGTCCTTGCTGCAGTGCATCTACTAGCAAATTGTGAGGAATTTGGAGTGAGACTTGCGACCGTTGTGTTTAGCGCTTAGTGACGCACATATCCATCGCAAAGACCGAAGTGGGAAAATTTATTAGGGGTTGGATTTCAATTAGGCACAGTCTGCCATTTCCTTTTTATTTTACGTTTATTTTTTCATAACTCAGCGTCTGTTTTGGCAGAGTGTGCGATGGAAGCCTCTCTCAGTGCAAGACATATAAAAAGCCGCATACAATTAAAAAAACAAAAAAACAAAAAAAAAACCTTAGGACTAGGAGAAATAACATCTCTGGTCTGATGAGATGCAAGATTGAGAAAACCAGGTACTGCTATTACATGCCAAATACAAATCCCCAACAGTGACACATGGTGGTGGCAGCATCATGCTATGGGGGCAGGGAGGGGCAGGATGACGGTGCATTGAAGGAAAAGAGGGTATGCGGCCAAGTACAGAGTATCCTGGATGGAATACCTATTCCAGAGTGCTCTGGACTCAGACTGGGCAAAGGTGCATCTTCCAACAAGGACAATGACCCTAAGCACCAGCTCTAAAAAACAAAGCGGAGGCTCAGAACCTCTGTGGCCTTCCTGGACTGGCCCAACCAGAGCCCGAGAGACCGAGAACATGCCCCAAGGTTTCAACATCCAACATGAGGGACTGGAGAGGATCTGCAAGGAAAAGGATCCTAAAACCAGGTGTGAAAAACATTTAGTATCATTCCCAAGAAGGACTCCTGGTGTACTAGTTCATAGGTGATTCTACTCAATATGAGCAAAGGGTTGAATACTTAGGACCATGTGATATTTAAAAGGAAACCTACCACTTGTATTTTTCCCCCTTTTTTGTTTTTTTTTTTTTTTCTTTTGTTTTTTTGTGGCAGGTTTGATGGAAATACCGGGCACCAGCTACGGGTGAGTGGCCGGAGCTTATTTTAGTTAGTGTTTAAACAGCGGTATAGCGGTTTAAAACAATTTTTAAATTTATAGCCAGCGCAGGCCAGGTACGCGCTCGGCGCTACAATGCGCGCGGCTCTCATTCACTTCCTATGCAGCTGAGGCGAACGGTAAGCGCCGAGCGAGATCCCTCTTGCGTCGGCATATAAAGTTTAAAAGTGTTTAAACCCGCGATACCGCGGTTTAAAACACTAACTAAAATAAGTCCGGCACAAGCTCACCCTGAGCTGGTGTGCCCGGTATTTCCATCAGAAACCTGCCATACAAGTGGTAGGTTTCCTTTAAGTTTCAAGTATCTACATTTCTGATGGGGGCAGGGGTACATTATAAGCAAAAATAAAATACATTTTTGAAAACCGTTGGCTACAATGAACCAAGAGTCCAAATGTAAAGGGGGTCTGATACTTTCAGTACCCACTGCATATGTATAAATGAACCTTGTGTGTATTGATTATATAGCGATGAAGCATGGAGATTTGTGGTCTCTGTTGCTTGCAGCGGCCGGTGAGGCGTCTTCAGTAAGAATTGACACACTGGACGAAGTCAAATGCAAAACTTATTGAAAGGTAACATAATTAAAACCTGTGAGGTTTATACAAAGTGCATTGGGCAGCTGTTGCAGTTTTCTCTATGCATCTAACAAGACAGAAATATTGTATTATTTTCCATCACATGATATTATCATGCAGCAGTCGGGCTAAGGAATGGGCTATTAATAGAAATCATAAGGAATCATATCAGAACAGAGGCACAATGGTTTAGCTATGGTTTGTTAGAGATCTTTCTTGCTTTACTACTGACTGAAATATCCCACTCTATAAACCTGGGTTTTGGTGGTGCATGGAGAGTATTACCACCTAAGTAGACGCCTCCGTGGCAGATTTGGTAAAGAAGTCTGGAGAAGTTTGAATAGGCCTATTCTTTCTATGGAAGGGGGGCGTCTAACTTGAGGGGTGCGCGGGCTGCGCAGGTCCCAACCGGGCCCCCAAGAGGTTTAGGTTGGCCCTATGGTTCACTGTCCATATGAGAAGACTAGTACCAGGCCCGGCGCCAGCAACCGGCAACCCGGGAAGTGCGGGTCCCCGGTGGTAAGGAGGGGCCCACTCGGGCCCCCGGATCAATTGTACCAGTGTCGCCTATAAGACACTGGTACAATTGATCACCATCAGGAACGATCGCTTTCTGCCGCTATGCTGCGCTGACGTCGGACGGTGAGCTCAGGCATAGAAAAGCAGAATCTCAAACTTGAGAAGCATCAAAACTCACCTGTCCCGGTTCCCACGAATGCAGCGCTCGCAGGGTATGCGACGGCTTTGAAAAAGAAAAACCGGCGCCACATGATGACGTCATCGGATCAAGTGTGCCGCCTTCAGAGCCGGCGGTACGGGCGCCCAGGCAGAGACAGCTGCAGGTGCGCTCCGTGGGAACAGGAAGGGAATTTTTTCTTTTTTTCTTTTCCGGAGGGGAGTGAGGTGTCCACGGGGAGCGGGCGGGGGGGTCAGGGTGTATACAGGGGGAGAGGGGGGGGTGTTAGTGTGTCAATAGAGGGAGGGGGGGGGTTCAATGTGTCTGGAGGGGGTCATTGTGTCAGCAGGGGGGTTTCAGTGTGTCCAGGGGTTCAGTGTGTCCGCAGGGGAGAGGGGGGTTCAGTGTTTACGCAGGGGAGGGGGGGGTTCAGTGTGTCGCCGGAGGGTGGGGGCGGGGATAAGGTGTGTCCCCAGGGTCAGTGTGTCCGAGGGTGAGGGGGCGCAGTGTGCCAATGGAGGGCGGTCCACGGAGGGGCCCACTAAGGCTCTGTCGCCAGTGGGCCACTAAAACCTGAGCGGCCCTGGACTAGTACTATAAACATACATTCTAGTCGGGGCCTGGCCACAGGACTTTGCACTGGGGCCATCAGCTTCTCGTTACTCCACCGTGTAGGGCAATATTTTGAAAAACTGTTACTTCCAACTTTGTTGACAACAGTAAAAGCCCTTTCCAGTGAAATATGGTCAGTGGTTTATATCATGCAGGTTTAACGATTTACTGTTATAAGGGGTTTCAAAAACAGTTGATCAAAAAACTGCAAAAAGTCTGCCACAAGAAGCATGTGAGATACGGAAGAAGACGAAAAGGACTAGGTCTAAAGAAGAGAGGAGAACAGAGAAAGGAAACAGAAGGAGAGAACAAAGAAGAAAAATCGTGAGCACGAACGTAAGAAGGAGCGTACAAGCCCGTATTGAAAAACTTTTTTTGCTGTATGTGATGCCATGGAAAGAGCAAAGAAAACATTTTGCTAAGGAGATTAGAAATTCACAAACGTGAATACCCGCTGTAGGGAGCGCGCCGCTGGAAGAGACGCAGGCGGTGTGAACCTCATTGCCCCTCTCCATAGGAAAACAGCGCTGACGCAGGCCGACACACGGGAAAAGAAGGAGAGCAAGGAATGGGGAAGACGGTGAAGCTATATCTTTTACCCGTGTACGGCGTAGCCGCCAGAACCCACAGGTACCGCCATACTAGGGGGAACTAATATACAAACCGCAGCACAGTGAAAATGTGAGATGTTTACCACGATACAAGACCCCCTGATAATATGAGGTGATCCCTCATGCACACAAGGTCTGACCGCACAAATGTACTATCCCTGTGAATTTCCAACACTCCCTTTAAAAATGTTTTGTTGGAAAGTCCTTCAAATAAAAAAATGGTTTTAACGGCCTAACCCAACCATATCCACGCCCATGGTCTTGTTAGGATGCCTACGGTGTGATGCGTAAAACGTTTGGACATGGAACTACTCGGACAAATTTTGGATGTATCACCCATTTTTTGTGTTCGTATGTAGGATGTTACGTTAACAACTCTAGAGATCTGCTTGAAGCACACATTTGTGTGCTATGTGTTAGTAGCAGAAGGAATATGAAAAGTGAAGTTATATCCTGAACATGCAGCTCTGCAAGGGTTCTGGAAGGTCTTTCGCCTGGAAGAGACTTTGTGACTCTCTGCATGCTCGGGCGTTAGATTGCTGTATCAGGATTTGGTTGGTACTTAGAACAGTCAGATGGGAGGGGCTATGCAGCGTTATCCCACCTAGTGCAGGAGCTGCAATTCACTTTTTACCAAGTCTGACTGCTACTTTATGTTACATACAAAGTATGATTAAAGATCTATACAGTCTCTGACCTAGCATGTCTGTAAATTACAATGGTAAAAACCGATGATGGATTCCCTTTTAATAATTACAGCAAGGTAAATTAGACCCAGGCAGATTGTGGTCTCCAAATGGTCCAGCCCTTCAATGTTAAAAAACAATGGTGCATGCTCGGAAGTCTCAACATCCGTGGCCACTGTGTCTTCCAGTCTTCCACTGTCGTATTTTCTTTGTGTGCTTTTCAGTTGGCTAGTAGATCATAAATAACTATTATCAAACACTACAGGAGGAAAATCATCAGTTAAGGAATGGAAAAATAGCCATTATTTTGTTCGAGAGCGCAACATCTCGAGGTAAAAGATTGGATAATAGTTAATCGGGGCAATTTGACTAAGAACAGGCAAACTGCATCCTTAAATGCGAGGGAGGGTTCTTCATATGAATTTGGCGTCACCTTGCACTGCAACTTTTTTTTGGTGCACCGTTAAACATCGGGCGTGCAACAGACTTTGCATGATACTCGAGCCCAGCGGTATGAATTCTGAGCACCGTAACGCCCCCCTAATGTGGTCGCCATGGTGCCAGTGCAGCTGCAATACAAGTGGTGTCCGTGCAACACAAAATCTGGTGCAGATAATGCTTAAATACCGGTTTGCCAAGAAGTTGCACTACTAGAAAGAATGTGAAAGTCACAAAACAAATGGCACAAGGACCTACTAAATGAGCCCATTGTGCCTAAAGAGTTAATTTCAACTCATAAATTGCCGGCGGCTCGTTCACCAGATCGCAGGCATGTTTCTGGTGGGGCGACTTGGTTTGCGTTGTTTGCAAAGCGCCAGACAAAGGGCACGTGTGGCACCAGTCTATGGATATATTATCAAAACTGCACAGTTGGCTGGTGTAGTATTCAGAGGGCGGCAGAGTTATGAATTGTGGCGCAGGTTTCTTCATTAATCTGGCGCCCTCTGCCCGCTGTCCGGCAGAATGCATTCATCACTTTATGTTTGGATCAACTTTGTTATGCTGCGAGAATTCCGGTCACCTCGGAGAGAATTGTGGCGCATGGTCCCACTAAGCAACTAGCAACGCCGTCTTTGGTGCACTTTTATTCTTGGTCTTGTTGGCAAAGTGCACAAAGCTGCGACCCGCAAACATTTCTACATACAAGTACAAAGCAGGTTGCACGTTTCTTTCTAGTGCCAAAGTCAGACATAAAGACTGGTGCAAACACATGGGGCCTGGGTGTCTGCCTGTAGCTGACGCCATAATCCCACCTGGCTGCATGTACAATTTGGCATGTATATGTCTTTGCACACGAGGACAGCCAAATGCAGATATAAGCTAGAGCAGATGTACAGGACAAAATTTCAAGACATGGAAATGAGCGAAATCTATATGACATATGCACTCATCATGATGATTCACAGCTGGAACAGGTATGTATGAAGAAACACAATCTTAGGGGTTTGGAATGTAAACATTGGTGACCCAGTTATACTCGTATACCAAAGGGAATGTTTCTTTTCAGGAGTAACAGGAAGCCCCTGGAATAAGGAACCTCAGACAATTCTAAGCTATGACTATGTGTAACCGATGTACTTGTTACTAAAGGCAAGCAGAGGAGAACTATAATGTTTCAAAATAATCACTTATCACTAGAGATGAGCAAACATACTCGTCCGAGCTGATCTCGTTCGAGCATTAGCGTACTCAAATGCCGTGCTCGGCGAATACTTCGCACGCTCGAAAAATGCATCTCCCGCGTTTTTACTTTTTGGCGGCCAGAAACAGAGCCGAATCACAAGCCAGGAACTATGCACTCCACCCAGCATGACGTGGTTACCCAGTAACGTCGATAGCAGTGGTTGGTCTGGCCAGATTCAGGTGACCTGGGATAGAACTAGCCCTGCCCGCGCTGCTCGGATCATTCTGTGTCGGATGCCGCTAGGAGAGAGCTGCTGCTGTTCAGGGGAAGCGTTAGGCTGTTCATTAGAATATTGTTAGGCAGGAGTGATCAAAAGGAACCCAAACAGCCATTCTTAGGGCTACAATAACGTTTATACTTTTTTTTTTTATTATTTGCTTTGTGGCTGGCTTGCTGGCACTAGTAGTGCAGCTAGTACCATATTGTGAGGAATTTGCAGGTGGGACTTGCTTACCGTTGTGTTTAGCTTAGTGACACAGTCATATCCACCTCAAACACAGAAGTGGGACATATTATTAGGGGTTTGAGTAGAAATAGGCGAGTCTGCTGGATTTTTTTTTTTTTTAGTGTATTTCATTTTATAGCTCAAACTCATCTTGCAACGCAGGTGTGCTCTCATTTGTAGGGAGGCTACAACATAGCGCCTAGGAGGAACCCCAACGCGCTTACTTAGGCCTACAATAGCAGTTATATGTTTTCCCTTTTTTTGGTTTGGCTTGTGGCTGGGCTTGCTGGCATTAGTAGTGCATGCTTTCTAGTATATGTGGAATTTTCAGGGGGACCTGCGACCGATTGG
The DNA here is from genome assembly GCA_019512145.1 of Engystomops pustulosus. Lineage (NCBI taxonomy): Eukaryota > Metazoa > Chordata > Amphibia > Anura > Leptodactylidae > Engystomops > Engystomops pustulosus. Next base: position 164,236 of record WNYA01000419.1, read on the forward strand.
GTTTAGCTCTTAGATGACACGATATCCACCTCAAACACGAAGAGGGACATTGATTAGGGGTTTGAGTAGAATTAGCAGAGTCTGCTGATTTTTTTTTTTTTTTTACCTTTATTTCATTTTATAGCGCAAACTACATCTTGCCAAAGCACAAAATCCAGTTGATTGGATGTCGTGTAGGTAGAAAGAAGCCATAGCAATAGGGATAGCATCGTTTTGTTAAAAAAAAATTAAAACTAAAAAAAATAAAACACATATTTTTTTTTTTTTCAAGTTTACACTTAATTGGAAAATGTTACCCGAGGGTAGGGGTAGAGACGAGGTGCTGGACGTGGGGCGTCCAACCTCTGCAGGGGTCGAGAGGCCGCCGTCTATGGTCTGGGCAGGTGAAAACACCACATGTGATGGGGTGTGTCAGTCGGGACGCTGCAGAGGTACACGCCCTAGGTTCATCATTGTGCTTCAAGTTACTGGGACTAGTGGTAGAGCACTGTTGAGGCCAGAAACAGTGCGAAGAGGTGATGCGTGGATTGCGGACAATGCTGCTTCTAGCCATCTTGTCCACCAGTCAGTCTTCCACGAGTCCACCCATGTCGCCGACAATCGCGCACATTCTCCAGCTCCCACCAACTCTTCAGCCGTTACCTTCGCCCCCAGGTCTGCACCCTCCAGACCACACAAATTTGCATTTGAAGCGCATACTATGAGGAAACTGTTTTCTGGACCTTCCCACAAGTGTCACAAACCACTTGGTTTCTGGCTGCTGCTGAGGCTATATTCGATGCCCAGTTTTCCACCAGTCGCAGTCTGTGGGTGATGATGACATTATTGACGTAGTGGAAGAAGGGTGTAAAGAAAGGGATGTCAGACCGAATGAGTGACACCGGTTGTGTCACGACGTGGTGAATTGGTGTCAGGGCAGGAAGTCGAGGTCACATGGGACGCGGGGGGGGAGGAGCAAGAATGGGGACGGACGCGAGGCTTGACAGGTCGGGGTGACAGACCACAAGCCTTGGGTGAGCTGGACCGGGTGAATGATAGACACAAGGCGTTGGACGGAAGGCAGAGTCATATAGCCAGAAATAGGTTGGAAGAGGCTGTAGTGGTGTGGCAGACGGAGAGGCGAGCAGAGATGGTGCATCAGCGCCAAATGTTGCCGTAGTCAAGCCTGCCCGTGCGAGGGCTAGATTTTCAGAAGTCTGGAGCGTTCTTAAAAGGCAGCAACATCGGGTTGAATGAACGACGGACTGTTGCGTGTAGCAACTTTGCCACCCCAGGACTCGGACAGGGTGGTTCCACCACTAACTAGCATTAACTACACACCAGTATGCGCAGGCATCTGAAGTGCTAAACACCCCACTTGACAATAGGCACCTCAGCGCCGATTCACCTCCGGCCTGATGCCACCACTGCTCCATTCACCCCTGTGTCAGCTGATAAGTCAGCCCCCGCCAGGACCCCGGAACCGCTGAACTACCTCGCCAGTGACGAAAAACCTCATCTTCGCCTACACGATCCTCCACAGCATCACCCAGCGTTATCAGCTCTTCCACAGCGTACCCATGACGCTGAGCTGCACAAAAGGAGTGGATTATAGCCGCATCTACCACCCGCGGTTACGCCCAAGCCCTCAACGTCCACATCTCCAAATTACTGAGCCTGGAGATGCTGCTGTATAGGCTGGTGGAGACCGAGGCCTTTCGCAACCTCATGGTGGTGGCCGCCGCCCTTGGTATTCGGTCCCCAGCCGCCACTACTTTTCCCGATGTGCCGTCCCAGCCCTGCACCAGCACGTGTCAGACAACATCATCCGTGCCATGACCAACGCCGTTTCTGACAAGGTCCACCTGACCACGGACAGTTGGACGAGTGCTGCAGGCAGGGCCACTATATATCGCTGACGGCACATTGGGTTAACTTGGTGGTGCTCTGACCCTGGGGCCACTCATATACTGCCGACGACAAGTATTGCGGGGCCTACCTCGGTCATGGTCTCTCAGGCCTACTATGCCTCCTCCTCCTCCCTCCCCTCCACCACCTCCTCCTCCGAATTACCATCCGTGGGCATGGCGCCATCAGTCGGTAGCTCTAGGCACAGCAGCAGTGCCGTCGCTAAGCGACAGCAGGAGGTGCTCAAACTGCTGAGCCTAGGCGATAAAAGGCACACCGCCCAAGAGCTATTACAGGGCATCACGGTGCAGACCGATCTGTGGCTTGCACCGCTGAACCTGAAGCCATGGTTATGTTGACAATGGCCGTAACCTGGCTCTGCAACTAGGCAGACTGACACATGTGCCATGCCTGGCCCTTGTGTTAAATCTGATAGTTCAGCGGTTCCTCAAGACATACCCCAATCTGTCTGATTTGCTCACGAAGGTGCGCCACATCTGTGGTATATAGTTATAGGGGGACTGTATATAGTTATTATAGGGGGCTGTAAATAGTTATTGGGGAACTGTATGTAGTTATAGGGGGACTGTATTTAGTTATTATACGGGGACTGTATCTAGTTATAGATGGACTGTATATAGTTATTATAGGGGGCTGTTTATAGTTATGGGCAGACTATAT
>WNYA01000420.1:0-27559 GCA_019512145.1 Engystomops pustulosus
GGTAATAGTGTTGTTATTTTCTTGTCTATAGAGAGAAGCTTTAAGTTAATTGTATAATATTGTGCAGCTATTCAGCTTTGTGCAATGATTGAAGAGGCTTTTATAGTGATTTGTAAGCCATCAATCCCCTCCCAGCACCTGTTACTTCACTTACAACACGTCTTTGGTAGGTTATATAATGTGTATTATTTAAGGAAAAGCTTCACTCGCAGTTATAAGAAATGAATAATGTTCTTGAGGAATAACAAAAAATAAGTAACACAGAATCTCAAGCGAGAATTAGTGTCCACCTTCCACCGCCTCTGCTGCACCTACCGCAATCCACAACACACAGCATTATAACAGAGGGATATCTGTACATAGGGGGCAGTATTATAGTAGTTATATTCCTGTACATAGGGGGCAGTATTATAGTAGTTATATTCCTGTACATAGGGGGCAGTATTATAGTAGTTATATTCCTGTACATAGGGGGGCAGTAGTATAGTAGTTATATTCCTGTACATAGGGGCAGTATTATAGTAGTTATATTCTTGTACATAAGGGGCAGTATTATAGTAGTTATATTCTTTCTTGTATATGTGAATGTTATTGCTAATCTTACATAAAATGTCATTATTTCCAAGGATTGTTGGTTCTGTAGGAATATTTCTTGGACTTGTCAGTGATTTGGGTTTGTGGTTGTGGGATGATGCTGCTCTCCTGCTTTTCCCTGCAGAGTTAATTCCTCTTGTCTCGCTGTCTCCCATGGTTTGGCAGATATTGCGGTTCTGTTAATGTGTTGCTCTCCAGGTTTGAATACAATTTGGACAGACTTGTTATCGGGCGGCTGAGAGCCTTTCACAGAACACTCCAGCGAGGACCAGAGAACATCTAATGTTCCCATCATCATAAAGCATCATCCGGAGCAGACAGAGCAGTTCTCATCCCATCTCCACTGCACAATTGTGGCATCAAAAATTTAGCCTTCAATTAAAGCTGTTTCCATTTTCTCCTGCATAGTGATATATACCGCACTGTGGTGCTCAGCGCGTGCCGGGCAGCATGAGCTCAGAACTTCCAAACAGAAAGATGAGTCATGGATCCGAGCAAACAAAATGCTGAACACCAAGAGACAGATTGTCTAGTAATTTATGATCAGAACCAAACTTCTGGTATTTAGTTGGTGCAAGTTCCATCGTTTCCCATAAAGGGGAAACAAAAATGCAAATCCTGGAATCTTATTCTTCCTTTATGGAGAAGTAAAGGGAATGTGTCCCTGGATGTGACAATACTGACTAGAGGCCATGACAGATGCTGGATGGATGTATAATCAGACCTTTGCGTATGTTGTTAGTAGCAGCAGGACTGTGAAAAATAGATTTTTTTTTAATCCAAGATTTTGTAGCATTTTCAAGTGCACTGGAAGTGTGTCCTCACACTGCTGTGCTCTGTACTCTCTGCAGCCAGTATTAGAAATATTGTTTGGATAAATGTGTAATCAGACCTCTGTGTGTGTTGTTAGTAGCAACTGGACTGTGAAAAATGGATATTTATTCCAGGATTTTGTAGCTTCTTCAAGTGCACTGGAAGTGTGTAATCACACTGCAGTGCTCTGTGCTCTCTGTAGCCAATATTAGAAACAGTCTTTGGAGAAATGTGTAATCAGACCTTTGTGTATGTTGTTAGTAGCAGCTGTACTGTGACAAATGGATTTATATTCCAGTATTTTCTAGCTTCTTCCAGTGTACTATGAGTGTGTCTGCACACTGCTGTGTTCTGTGCTCTCAGCAGCAAGTATTAAGTATTTTCTCTTTAGAGATGTGGCATTATTCTTTCGTTTATGTTGTAAGTAGCAGCAGGACTGTGAAATAGGGCTTTTTATTCCAGGATTGTTGCTTCTTATAGTGCATTCCGGTATGTCCTCACACTGCTGTGCTCTGTGCTCTCAGCAGCAAGTGTTAAGTATTTTCTCTTTAGAGCGGAGATATTGAGGCCCGAATCGCGTTTTTCCATCACGTTACCCGAATATTTCCGATTTGCCCTGATTTTCCCTGAATTGCCCAGGGTTTTGGCACACGCTATCGGATTGTGGCGCACCGGCATCGGCATGCACGTGACGGAAATGGGGGGCGTGGATGTACGAAAACCCAACGGATTTGGAAAAACCGTCATGCTTAAAAAAGAAAAATGTGTCGCCTGACACTCACTTACCTGCACTCGGCCTGGCTTGGTGAAGTTCAGTGCACTCCGATGGAATTCAGCGCAGCAGCGACACCTGGTGGACATCGGGGGAGCTACCTTAGTGAATCACCGGAAGACCCGAATCCTCCACACAGAACACACCGCTGGATTGTGAATGGACCGGGTAAGTAAATCTGCCCCAATATTCCTTTGTGTATGTTGTTAGTAGCAGCAGAATTGTGAAATATGGTTTTATATTCCAGGATTGTAGCTTCTTCTAGTGCATTCGGGTCTGTCCTCACACTGCTGTGCTCTGTTCAGTCCATCCCATCTGCTCTGAGTAATGTAATATTTATCCACAACCCTTCTAGAATTTTTGTTACAGACATGTTTTAGCATTGACAAGGGGGTCTCACTGTTCCCCTAGTAAGTGGGCTGCATCCTCATAAACCAAGAACTTCCGCCATAGAGACCCCAGGGCTTCCTAGTACAGACCCTTAACCAGAACTCCACACAAGTAGAGATCCACTAAACCACCTGACCCGACCCCTTTAAATTTAGAACCTGCTATTCTATGGTCATGTGACCTAGCAGGTCCTGCACTTCATCTACATAATGTTACATTGTTGCTCTTGTAATTGGAGCGCCCCTTTAATAAATACTATAAGTGCTAGGAGTAGGGATTGGTCCCTGGTGGCTGCTCTTCTCTATAGTCATCACTGGAGATGAGCAGATACATTGTTACACTTGTAGATTCTGTAACTGATGCTGCTCCAATGGTTCTGGAGAGAGGTTCAGGTCCGGTTAGTATTAGGGTTAGGGTGAGCGTTATCACTGATAAAAAGTTATAAAATAGGATCTTCTTATAATAAATCTGTATATAGAGGTCTAGAGGGGATGATATTTCACTGTCCACAACAATTGGAACAACATCCGTTCACCTGAAGCAAATCAGAAAAAAATTGGATTTGATTTGGACCTTTTTATAAATTTTTAAAAAATCAGTGTTTTAGAGGATTTTCTCCTAATACTTTATAGTGGAATAAAACCTCTTTATAAACAGGACGAGGCTCCGGAGTAAATGTCACCTCGGGATCGATGCTTCTTATGGCCGCAGTGACAGTAAATGGAGAGACGGGAAGACGCCAGAGATTTTTATTCCTTTCAAAAAAAAAAAAAAATCTGCTTTGATTTTGTTAGTAAAAACACAATGAAGTGATGTCTGAAAAACCTTCCATGAGACGATGTCAGGGGACGTCACCTGTAACAGAGGAGGAAAATCCTAGGAGGAGCGGCCACCCCCAGCGCCCACATCCGGCCGTGCAGGACGTGTCACATGATCTCACACCCGGAGATGACAACAAAAATATCAAATAATAAACACAAATATATAAATAATAACAAAAGGAATTATTCTCCCACTAGTCTCTATCTCTCCATTGTCTCATGTTCCTGTAGTTATGACATTGGGGCTCATTTACTAAAGGTCCTGCGGCCGCCATTCCGTCGGGTTTTCCCGAATATTTCCGATTTGCGCCATTTTGTGCCGAATAACCCCCGGGTTTTTTGTGCACGAGATCGGATTTTGGCGCATCGGCGCCGGCTTTCACACAACAGAAATCGGGGGGCGTGGCCGTCGGACAACCCGGCGGTTTCGGAAAAAAAGCGGAATTTAAAAAAAGATTTGTGTTGCAAGATCATCACTTACGTGCACCGGGAAGAAGAAGGTGAACACCTGCTGGATATTGGGCGCACGACCTTAGTGAATCCCGGGAGACCCGAATCCTCGTCGGAGAACGCACCGCGGGATCGCGACAGGACCAGGTAAGTAAATGAGCCCCACTGTGTGCATCACACAGACCAGAACCCGGTCCAATAAAAAGAATAAAAATCTTGAAAAATCTTTCTTTCCTATGGGACTGTGTTTGTGTCCAGTAACATCTGTTCTTGTCTTTATCACTGGGATGAAAAGCTCCCTATGACGAACCTACAGTTAAAGGGGTATTCCAGGAATCAGCTTCCTTCATATTCAAATGGTTCCTTAAAATATAAGCTTATATCTAATTAGTTGTTTTTTTTTTAAATTTTGTTCCCATTAGCAGAAAAATGTATTGGACATTCACTATAATAAAGAATTAAAATGCTCCAGGCCCTTTAATCAGTCCGTTTATTTTCTCAGCGTGGAGCAGACACAGGACAGAAGATGCTACTGGTCACATGTCCACATCACATGTCCTGCAGCTGCCTGGGCAGATCATGTGATCTCCACTATGTTTGGCTGTAGCCGGTTGGATGCAGTGCATCCAGTATGGCCGGTGTGTGGTGAGACAAATCTCAGTAAGGTAACGGCAGTGATGGCAATTATATATCATTACTAAGGTAACAGAGCAGGACAGTCGTTACATCGTCACTTGGAACAGAACATATGAGGGAGGAGCAGTTACGAGAACTGAGGGATCATGGGACTTGTAGTTTCCAGTGGCAGCCATCTACTTTACTCCAGCTACTTTAGAAAGCCCATAACATTTTGCGAATCATAAAATCAAACTATTTAAGCTCCATTTTGGGACTAATAACATTGAGTTTTGTTGTATTAATTTATTTATAGCATTATTGGTTTTTGTATCAGACATTCATATATGCAGAATACCCCTTTCAGTAATGTACCCACCAAAATTTACAGTAATACAGTAATCTTTATTTTCATAGAGCCATTATATCTGCAGCAATGTAAGATCACAAGGGACTCATAAACAGAAGATAAGACATAACAGAGCAATAACATTACCATGTGATACAATAGGAGTGAGGGCCCTGGTCACAAGAGCTTACAATCTATGAGGATGAGGGAGTGACACAAGAGCTTACAGTCTATAAGGATGAGGAGGTGACACAAGAGCTTACAGTCTATGAGGATGAGGGGGACACAAGAGCTTACAGTCTATGAGGATGAGGAGGACACACTACAATGTAGACTCTAGGCTAGATCCTCGCTAGGGACACCTATAGGACACCTGGTGATTGAGACGAAGAACAAGGTTCATACGAGGTAGAAGAAGGTTCTGTCTTTTCTATGGGACGTGTAACAATGTATCATCTTTTCTATTCTTTATCATCAGAGTGAGAATGTGTAATGTCCCTTATGACCAATCACCACAGTCTGACAATGTGTCCACTCATGTTTTATAATACGATAATTGGCTCATTGTATACAAATCTCTTCCGGAATATTTCCAACATGACAAGTCATTCTCCCCACCACCTGCCATGGAGAACATCCGGATAATCCCTAATCACCATCTTGGAAGGAGGGACGTGGAGACCGTCAAGCGTCACATTTGGCATTTCCCCTTCTTTCTTAGATTTCCCCATAGATTTTGCTTTACATGTCTCTCGGAGGCTTTGTAAGAGCCGGGAACACAATGATGAAAGAAGAAGAAGAAAGTGCGAGAAGAAGGAGCTGTAGTCGGAGGTCATATTTCTCCTTCTTGGATCACTGATCAGATTGAAATTGTGCAGATGTGTGCTAGAACCCGGCAAGTTCTGTTCAATTGAATGGCAAGGTGTCACTTGGTTTCAGCGGTTCCTCGGCATTCATCTGCCGGGTGTTTAATCTCCTGTCTGTGCAGTGAATATCCGAGGGGTTTCATTCATTGGAAAGTTGAGGAGAGACCAAGCTAATGGAAAAATGATGGATCTGATGAGTCCTTGGACAGTCGGGAGGCTGAATCCACCACCAATGCAATCTAAACAGTCAACTTCAAAGACCCCTGTCCAACTCAATAAATGTGGTTAGAGTGATTAAAGACCCAATTTACTCCTTTTAATTGGCTTCATTTCCGTCTCATTCCTTCTCGCCGCGCATCCATTTGGAAGGACGTCTGCTACATTCTAACACGATGGGACACACGTCGCCGGGTAAATCAAGATTTAGACCTCAATCTCACAAAGGGAAACCGTCTAATAACCTTCTCCGTGAAAAGCGGCTTTCACCGGAGGGTCACAATGAATCGTGTGATTGGGAATCGGTGAGGTTTTTAGAATTATAAATAATATTGCGGTTTGAGGATAAGTGACGGCTGTAGGTGAGAAATATAAAGGGACATGACTGTTACATCTTTGCCAGCGTCTCCCTCAGTTCTTACTGGCCGAGGAGTCACTTAATTTCTGAAGTCTGAACAGTGCTCTGTCATCTCATGTTTGTGGACCAGCAATGGTTAACATTATCCCACTCTCGGATCTCTGCAGCTTTCACCTGGAGCAGAGACCCCACTCACATTAATATCCTGTGTGTGTTGTACCCATTGCCAGATGAAGTCTTCTTTTCCAGCTCTATCGTTACAGTTTTGCTTTTTCTGTACATCTGGTTTCCAATTTTTGGCTCTTGTTCCCTGACTATTCCTTTAATTATGTGATTTTGTACCTTGTTATCTATCTCTTTTGTGACCCAGACTGCTGACCTTCCTTTATTATTATTTGTTTGTCTTGTTGTTTCATGTCCACACTTTGGCGCAGGGAGGGACCGTCTTTATGGTTTTCCTGTATAGCCTAGGATACGCTGAGGCAAGCAGGCAGAGCTGCTGTTGTTTTAGGGTTCAGACTTCAGAGTCCAATGTCTTCATTACGGTGACATCCTGAAATGGGGTAGAGAAGGTAAAGGCTCCTGTTACATGATGTGTATGATGATATCTGTGGCTACTACTCCACTATTACTTTCCCTAATGTACAGGCGCAGCAAAGTTTAACTGGTTGCAACAATTGGTAACATTTAGAGTGTTATTTTATATATAAAGTATGAAAGTTTTACCCTGTAGTTTGGCTTGTCTGTTACTACTCTCTACCTGCCTGTAAGAGCATTGGGTTGTTTCCTCACACTGCTGTGCTCTTTGCATAAAACTGCTCCATGTGAGGACACATCCCCAGTGCACTTGGAGAAGCGACAATCCTGGAATGTAAATCCACAGTTTCACAATGTTGCCTCTGCTAAGAACAACAGACACAGAATAATAACACATTTCTCTTGGGTCAAAATCTATCACTGGCTGAAGAGAGCACAGGACACAGCTGTGTGTGGAAATCCCTTTAAGCACACGAGAATGGGGAATCCTGATGATACCAACAACAAACACAAAGGTATGATTGAACGACTCTCCAGGGACAATAACTAACACTGGCTGCAGAGAGTACAGAGCACAGCAGTGTGAGGTCTGATTACACATCTCTCCAGGGATATTATGTGTGCACTGTATGATGGTATTATGTGTGCACTGTATGGTGGTATTATGTGTGCCCTGTAAGGTGATATTATGTGTGCACTGTATGGTGGTATTATGTGTGCCCTGTAAGGTGATATTATGTGTGCACTGTACGGTGGTATTATGTGTGCACTGTATGATGGTATTATGTGTGCACTGTACAGGAATTCATCTTAAAGGGACGCTCCAGTGTAAAGGGACGGGCTCTGTGATGAATGGAGACATTGCGCCCGGTCATGGGTCAGGATTGAGACGTCTCGTTCTCTGGTTAATGAGGCGCGAGTCACAGACCTCAATAATGGAGCCACGTGCAAATTGTAAGATTGACAATGGGAACCATAAAATTTATTGTCCATAAAGGAATAATTCACTGTGACGGGGATTGTACTCATCAGGAGCCGCGGCGAAAATATCCCAGCTACAGGTATGGAAGTGATACAAAGGCTCCAGATCAGGATCTCTGCCATCACCTCTTCCCGAAATGTTTGTTTCTATATTAGTATTTGTATCATTTTACATGGGAGACTTAAGCCCCGCCCCTGAGGAACCAGCCCACATTATGCATGTGGTTTCAATAATTAATAATAATAATTCTTTATTTATATAGCGCACACAGATTATGCAGCGCTGCACAAAGCATGACTAATCAGTCCCTGTCCCCACAATCTAATCAACCTACCAGTATGTTTTGGAGTGAGGGAGGAAACCGGAGGACCTGGAGGAAACCCACGCAAACACGGAGAGAACATGGAAAACTCTTTGCAGATGTTGACCCAGGGACTTGAACCCAGGATCCCAGCGCTGCAAGGCTGTAGTGGTAACCACTGAGCCACCGCGCTGCAAGGTTGTAGTGTTAACCACTCAGCCACCTTACTGCAAGGCTGTAGTGCTAACTAATGAGCCTCCTTACTGCAAGGCTGTAGTGCTAACCACTGAGCCACTGCAAGGCTGTAGTGCTAACCACTGAGCCACTGTGCTGCAATTCTGTAGTGTTAACCACTGAGCCACCACAAGGCTGTAGTGCTAACCACTGAGCCACCGTGCTGCTCTCAGCCAATCAGATATCCAGACTTAACCCTTGCACAGTTTTCAGAACCACATAACAGAGGGTTGGAAAAACAGTAGGGTTATAGGGGGACCATAATTCTCTCTTCAACTTTATAAATTATTTTATGACTTTTGTCTGCAGCCTTAAAAGGGTAACCAATATGAGATTGATGAGGATTGGGGCATTAGAGCACTGAGAATGGAATGGGCAGGACAGCTCCATCCTGAGTGTAGTGGTCAGGCTGTGTCACTGCAGCTCTGCACCCATTTATTCACTAGACAGAGAATGGAGCTTTTCTTCCAGCCCAATTCTCTGTACTGATCCTGCTCATTCCTCTTGTGTCGGACCCCAAATACAGTATCAGATATTCTTGTCCTGCCCTATGGATCAGTATCGATGAGTGGACCCAACAGGGGCGTAACTAGGAAAGACTGGGCCCCATAGCAGATTTCTGAATGGGGCCCCCGTTCTCACATTAAAATATGCATATTACGCTCACATATATACACACACACACATTTATATACATGAACATACAGTTCTTCACTCATACACACATTTATACACTCTTACACACATACACACAACATATAGAGCATATACACCCACATATAGTGCCATATACAGTACAGACGTACAGCATATATACAAAGCATACTCACACAGCATATATACATCACATATGTGTTATATACATATCATGCTGTACAGTGTGCAGCAAAATATGTATATAATGGTGCACATCCTCCATTCTTTCGTGTTAGGTTGGCTGACGGGGCCCCCTGACACTGTGGGCCCCATAGCAGCTGCTATGGCTGCTACCACTGTAGTTACGTCACTGGGACCCAATTGCTTTCTTGTTTGTTGGGTAAAGCTAAATCTTGAAAACCAGTTCAGTTTAGGTACCAGAAACACCCGCTATCTGTGCCGACACCAATCGTGGGTTTTAACCCTTTAAATGCCACTGGAAAAGCTTCTGGAAACCTAGGTCAACCTGAACGCCAAACCCGACCTTTTAGGGCAAGGCCGTGTTCGGTTCTGGAATCTTTGGGCACAGGCCCAAACATTGCAGTTCAGGTTCTCTCCATAATAATTTTTTATTGTTATTCCTTATACACCGATGGGGATATTACTATGATGTGTGCGGTTCTGAGCTCTAGGGGGGAATGTATCCCCTTATTGATGGGGGTGCAGCGTCATACTGCTCCATTTAATGTCTATGGGACTTCCGGCCATAGCTGAGCCCAGCGCTCGGATATCTCTGGGGGTCTCATAAAGAACACATGACACGACCCCGTTGTTGCGATCGTGCAGAGACCACCACCTATCACACACTATAAAGGGGATAAAAGTTAAACTTGTAACAACCCCTTTAAGGTTCTGACTGCCAGGATCCGAGCGAGCTCCAGCACCGGCCATTACCCCATCCCATGGCCGTACATTTACTGTACTGTGCTGCACTCAGGGCTGGAAGTGGTTAAACAGCTTTAATTCAGAAAAGTAATTTTAGAAACATTCACTAATAACAGGGACTCAAATTTGGGTCATTAGAGACACTGGTAGCGATGGAGACGCGGTGACAGCTGTAACCTTGTCTGGTGGTGGACGGACTCTCGCAACCAATCTGTCTCGGGTCTTCAGCTCCCGGGAGAAATGACATCGAGCTGAGGACAGAGGAGAACAGAAAAAAACTTTATCTATCTTATTCGGATCAGAACCCACAGGTGTATAATGGAAGTCCATGGGAGAATGAATATTTCCTTCCTGCCACTGAGTGGTAGTACCACATGCAGCCTGTAGGGGCGCTGCTTACAGTTTTGGAGCCTGTGATTTTTATCTATTCTTACTTTCCCACTTTGATTGACTTTTGACAATTTTTAGGAGAAGAGTCACTGCCAGGAGTCGTTTATTTCACGTGTCCAGGTGAGGCCCCCCAGTGGTTCTGTTAGGGGTCACAGGGGGACAATGTAACATTTTCACTGAGTTTTACATACAGATGTTGCTTAACTATAGATGAAGATTAACTTTACTGGTTAAATGCAGTAAATATTAACTATTTCAATGCAGATTTGACCGTGGAGTTCTCCCTGGAGAGATGTGTAATCAGACCTTTGTGTATATTGTTAGTAGCAGCAGGACTGTGATATATAGATATATTTTCCAGGATTGTAACTTCTTCTAGTGCATTGGGGGGTGTCCTCACACAGCTGTGCTCTGTGCTCTCTGCAGAGTTAGACTTAGTGTTATTCTGCACCATGTTGGATGATAAATCTATCCTCGTATAAAACTGTCTAGTTGTTCTCTGCACCTGCTATTAGTTGGCTTACTTTACACTAGAAAGTTAGGACACAATTCTCTTGGGTCAGCAGTATTTCTGGGGCACCTATTTGCAGTGAGGCCACGCCCCTTTGTCGAGCTAGTCGTAGGAGAACCAAAAAACTGTCTAAAACCCTTTATAAATGAGGTGCAGACAGTTTTTTTACTGCATACTACGACAGAATTCTGTCAAGGACGAATTAATAAATGTCCTCATTGATTCATATTCCATGATCGCAGCTTTTCCAAATTAAATGGGAGGTGTATCCACACACTGCTGTGCTCTGTGCTCTCTGCAGACAATGTTCAATACTGTCCATGGAGAGGTGTGTGTGTTATTAGTAGCAGCAGGACTGTGAAATATGGATTTATATAAATAGCGTCTCCTAGTGAAATTTTGCTGCATCAATATTGGTCACATGTTTTATTCCTTTCCTGCTTTGAGTGAATGTATCCAAATGTGTTTATCATTATCTTTATATACAAATGTTTCATGTAAATGATATATACATTGTTGCCATGGACTATAAATTGATACAACAAAAGCCATTAAAAAAGTCAAGGAAACCTGTGCTTGAAAAAATAAAGTACAGGCAGTCCCTTTCTTAAGGGACTTGCAGACGAACCCCTAGTTACAGACGGCCCCCTCTGCCCACTGTGACCTCTGGTGAAGCTCTCCGGATGTTACTATAGTCACAGACTGCATTGATCAGAAAACATTTTTTAAACTCTAATTGTCACTGGGGGAAAAATAATTGTCTAGCACTACAATTATAAAATATACAGTTTCAACTTACATACAAATTCAACTTAAGAACAAACCTATGGAACCTATCTTGTACTCCCTGTACTCAGATGTTTATGTCACCAGTTACATGTTATGATAAACTTTGTCACATCAGAAGTTACAATGTTGTGTTTACACCCCCCATACATCATATTATAGGGGAGACCATTCTTGAATAAAGTGATGGATTATTTCCACAATTTTAAGACCAAATCAATAAAATTAAATTTTTTCTGTGATTTTGAATATTTTCCTAAGAGACGAGAATATATCAGATCTGGCAGATCCGGTATATAGTCAGTTACTGTAAATTAGAACTGTTATATTTTGGGTCAGATTTCCTGTTTTTTGCTCATTACTTGACTTCATTCTAGTTTGGTGGCTTCCCTCTCGCAGGTAGCGCAGCGTCCCCCCTGTGCCGCCATCAATTACTGCCGCTTTCAGTTTTTGGGAAGGATTAGCGATCTGTAAGTGTCGCTCTTTCTTTTGTGACAAATTGTTTTATACACATGAGCTGTATATCAAACACTCGTATCAAATGTCGGGAAAAACGAAATAACAAAGCGCCGGCGCTGGCGTCTGTCACCCTACGCTTAGTATTTGATGCTGATCTCTGATCGCTCCCCAGAAGGTCAGGTTTGGAAGGATTATGTAAAAATTGACTACTTGGAGAATGAAAGTGTGATCTCAGGCAGAATGAGTGGAATCACAGGAGCTGGCGGCATATAAACGGTTCTAATTGGAAGCTGAATATGACAGCACAGAGGATTTAAGGCTTCAGGGGTGGATTCACATCTGGTGCCACCTATGCAATAGTATAAATACAGTATAATGATGAGTTATAGTAAAACATATAGTGAATGGAGTCTTCCCGACCTCGCACAGCATGCATATATCATACACAGAGAGAAGGTGTATTTGTATACTCTTATAGTATAAAATGACTTATTTGTTCGCTCTCTCTCCCCTCTCACAGCATGGAAGTCACAGACACAGAGATAAATTTGTCCCTAGAATGAATTGCTATAAATTATCGATTAGAATCTTCAATCTTAAACGTATCATACATAGAGTGAAGCTGTAGTTACATTCCCTGAATGGAACATCCTTTCTCTCACAGCGTTCAGGTCACAGCAACTCTAACTCTAAGTGAATTCATTCTACTGAGTAAATGTAGCTGAATTCTTCTATAGAATGAAATGAGTTCCCACATCAGAGTCTTCCTTCCTCTCATAGCTTCTGGGTTATAGACATAGCATGAATCTCAGGATGTATTCTTCTGCAGCATGACATTTTTACCCATCTCAGCTCCCTCTCCCCTCTCACAGCATGCAAGTCACAGGCATAGAAATAAATTTGTCTATAGTATGAACTGCTATGAATGATCCACTCCCCTCTTATAATGTGCAGGTATCATACACAGAGCAAATGCATTTTTATTCTGTTATAGAATAAAACATTTCCCCCTTGACGCAGCATTCAAGTCCCAGATAAAGAGATACATTAAATCTGGATTCTTCTATAGAATGAACTGTCTTCTCCCTCTCCCCTCTCACAGCATGCAGGTATCATACACAGAGAGAAACTATATTGGTATTCTAGAATAGTATAAAATCTCATCCTACTTCAGCTCTCTCTCCCCTCTCACAGTTTGGAAGTCACAGATGCAGATATTCTTTAGCTAAATTAACTTTTTCTCTGCCTGCTACGAATTACCCTCATCCTCTATAATATGAAATGGACAGATTACAGTTATAGAGCCTACATTCTTCTATATCAATATGCTACCCATCTCAGCCCCCTCCCCCCTCTCACAGCATGCAAGTCACAGACAGATAAACTGCACTTATTGCATTTGTTCCTGCAGTATGTGTTACCACTTCTACTCGCTCTCCCCTCTCACAGCATGAACATCACACAGGTTTTTTCAGGTTTTTCCATCACAACTTTGGCTCCTTCCCCCCTTAATTGGCATGCATTCCCTCAAGCAGTGTCGGACTGGCCCACCAGAGTCCCAGAGGATCCTCCAGTGGGCCCTGGCTCAATCCAATACTGAACCCCAGAGGTCCATCAGAAAACAACACAATTTGAACGGTGCTAATATATTTCCTGGGTGATGATGAAGAGTGGGCCCCCAGATTGATTTTTTGTGATGGGCCTAAGGAAACCCAGTCCGACACTAACTACTCTCTAGTAACCTGAGTTATACGACTCCTCGGAGTCAAAAAGCTGCAAGAGCAAAAGCTTCTTCAGTATGAATAATGACAATGCAGGGAGAGGTAGCGCGGCTCCGGAGGGCAGTGTTGGGTGATGTTGCCGCCTGCGCCCCATGCCGGGCCCCTTCTGCCGGGCCCCATGACCTCCATAGGCCTCGGATGTTGTGCATTGTGTATATTGATCCCGCTGAGCAGATGTAAATTCTTCTCTGGTCATTTGTTAACACTTGGGACGTATTGAAGTCCGCGGGACGCTGCGCTCTGCGCTCCAACCTTTCCGGGAAGCTTTGATAAGTACGTCTGCACAACGGGATGATGAATACATGTTTATTAAAGACTGGAGAAGGAGAAGAGAGCATACATTATGTATGGAGCCGTGCAAGGAACCAGCAGATTATTTACATACTCTCCGCAAACACCACAACGTCCCGACATCAAAAGAATTACTGTTATATGTTCCCTCATAAAGACTTCCCGATCCGCCGCGTTCTGCTCCTCCGATAAACAAGCGGCTGCAGCCAGTCCTCACATGGAGGGGGGGCACATACTTATCATGTACAGGAATAATGCAACATGGGAGCACAAATGTTACCACTGACCAGTTCTGCTACTTTCAGACGCCAGAATTCTGGAGTAAGGATCTAGTTATCTATCTACATGGCTTCTAGCTGAATACAAAAATCCACTATTCATTTTTTTTTCCACAATCCTACTACTAACAACATACACAAAGGTATAATTACAAATCTAAGAATTATACCTAACACTGGTTGCAGTGAGCACAGAGCACAGCAGTGTGAGGATGCACCTCCAAGTCACAATCCTGGAATATAAGTCCATAGATCACAGTGCCGCTGATGCAAATAACATTTGCAAAGCCCTGATTACACACCTCTCTAGGGGCAATACCTTACACTAGTTACACAGAGCACAGAGCAAAGCAGTGTGACGACACACCTTTAATACACCTGGATAAGCTACAATCCTGGAATATAAATCCATGTATCACAGTCCTGCTGCTACTAACAACATACACAAAGGTCTGATTACACATTTCTCTATGGGCAAAACCTTACTCTACCTGCAGAGAGCACAGAGCACAGCAGTGTGAGGACACACCTCTAGTGCACTTATAGCTACAATCCTGGAATATAAATCCATATATCACAGTCCTGCTGCTACAACATACACAAAGGTCTGATTACACATCTCTCCCAAGACACTACCTTACACTACCTGCAGAGAGGACAGAGCAAAGCAGTGTGAGGACACATCCCAGTACAATCCTGGAATATTAATCCATATATTACAGTCCTGCTGCTACTAACTACATACACAAAGGTCTGATTACACATCTCTCCAGGGACAATACATAACACTGACTGCAGAGAGCACAGAGCACAGCAGTGTGAGGTCTGATTACACATCTCTCCAGGGACAATACATAACACTGGCTGCAGAGAGCACAGAGCACAGCAGTGTGAGGTCTGATTACACATCTCTCCAGGGACAATACATAACACTGACTGCAGAGAGTACAGAGCACAGCAGTGTGATTACACATCTCTCCCAAGACACTACCTTACACTACCTGCAGAGAGGACAGAGCAAAGCAGTGTAGGTCTGATTACACAATCTCTTCCAGGGACAATACATAACACTGACTGCAGAGAGTACAGAGCCACAGCAAGTGTTGATTACACATAGGGGGGACCAGTATTAGAGTAGTTTTATTCCTGTACATAGGGGCAGTATTAGTAGATATATTCCTGTACATAGGGGGCCGGGTTATGAGTTATATTCTTGTACATAGGAGGCAGTATTATAGTAGTTTGTAGTAATGTACATAGGGGGCCGTATTATTAGTAGTTTCTTCTTGTACATAGGGGCAGTATTAGTAGTTATCTTCATGTACATGGGGGAAGTATATAAAGTTATATTCTTTACATAGGGCAGATTTGTAGTTATCTTCTTGTACATAGGGGGGCAGTATTATAAGTAGTTATATTCTTGTACATAGGGGGGCAGATTATAGTAGTATTTCCTTGTACATAGGGGGCAGTATTCTATAGCAGTTATATATTGTACATAGGGGGCGTATGTATAGCAGTTATATTTTGTAACATAGGGGCAGTATTATAGTAGTTATATTCTTGTACATGGGGCAGATTATAGTAGTTCTATTTGTACATAGGGGGCAGTAGTATAGTTACGTTTATTCTTGTACATAGGGGGCAGTATTATAGAGTGATATTCTTTGTACATAGGGGGCAGGGTTATAGTAGTTATATTCCTTACTGTAGGGGGCGGTATTTAGTAGTATATTCCTGTACATAGGGGGCAGTATTAAGTAGTTATATTCCTGTACATAGGGGGCAGTATTATGGTAGTTTTATTCTTGAACATTGATGGAGCTGACGACGGAGCTTGTAATTGCGCTGTCTTGTGCCGCAATTTCCTCCATCGGAGGAAAAAGTGCGTCCGATGTGGAGACTCTTCTGTGTAGCGATGGGAGGGGGGATATTTTGGTGAGCACATAGCGGGGGGGCTCCGGTACATGGGCGCACCGGCTATCTATACGGAGGCCGGTCGATATAGATGCGGAAGCGGCTACCGGCACCATCCATTACTTCCTCTCGCCATCTTAAGCCATGATAGATGGGGGTTGTACTCGCTGCCACGCCACCCACTCCCCTCAGTAATCACCAGTTTTCTGCGAACAATACTTAAGCAAATGTGCGGATGGAGCGGCTCCGGGAGATGGAACACTGGAGGGAGGGGAAACCGTCCACATCTCTTTATCCAGAAAGTTCTAACGTTTTCTATAGAACCTCACATGGCGTTATAGACGATATTCACATATCTATGTGACTGGATTTTATGTCGCTATTTAAACATCACACGACTCAACTTTTTAAAAAGTTTGTTCATCATTGAGCTCCCTGGTTATGGACACAGTGGATATACAACAGATCCAACCAAAAACTATAAGTCCTGGATGAACAAGAGGAGAAACTGATTCTGGTACACAATTCTAGCCTGCTAGGGGAGTCTAGAGAGGTGAGCAGAGCGCCCCCTAGCCAGCAAAGAGAAGGAAAAAATGGACATAATGGGGGCATTTACTAAGGGCCCCAAATGCTGATTTCGTTGGGTTTCCCGAAAAAATTACAGGTTTGCGCCGTTTGCCGGGTTTTTGGTGCAGCGATTGATTTGGCGCTTGGCGCTGGGTTTCCGCGACGAAAGTAGTGGCGTGGCCATCGGACACACCAACGGATTCGGACAAACTGCGGAATTTTGAAAAATTTGTGTACAGAACGCATAAACATCCACCGGGACGGAGACGGGGAAACTCGTGGACATGGGCGCAGCAGCGACAACTATGGAATCGGGCACGGACCTTAGTTGAAGCCGGTAGAAACCGACTCAGCGTCGCGAGAACGCGCGGGATCGCGACTGGAATGGGTAAGTAAATGAGCCCCAATATGCCGTAACTCTCGTGATTTAATGGATAAGAACCTAAGCCGTTAAGTTTTATCCGGGAATCCTCGGAGAGATGGATTTCATTTTTGCATGGACTAATAGTTACAATTTATGAGAAAAAAGACCTTCATTCAGCTTTCTAAAAATGGCACACCCTTTCCCATGCGGAGAGGGAGAGTGGTTTGCAGCTTCCATTGACTTTAATGGAGTTCAGCTACAGAAACAAACATGGCGGGGAGTGCGGGCTACAGCGCCCCCATAGTATAAACACCAGGTGTCACTATTCGGTGCCACGTTATCAGCCCGTGGGTAACACCGGATGCGGTGTTGTTGTTCCACCCACCCTCTACATATATCAGACAGGGATAGCGCAGCTTCCGGCTATAGAAGTACTAGAAGATGTAAGGGAGAGGAATATGGAACATCACAGTCCTGTCGACACCATGGTGGACAAATGTATCCGCGAGCGGATGAGTTCCGGGTCTTCGAGACTCGGGACCGCCGTGAGGATTCGGATGCGTTTCATTACTGGAAACTTAAGAAGTGAAGATGGAGCCGTGAGTGTGGGTCCGGGGGAGCCACTATGGCTGCAGGTAAGTTCCAGGCGATAACTCGCTTTTCATTAACATTCAAAGTTTCTCCTCGGTTATGGCCACAGAGAGCGTGGAGGTTTGGATAAGATCTTTGTCTGAACCTCACAACTGGCGAGATTTACTGCGAAAACCCGTGCGATGCTGAGCCGTAACGCCGTTATCTCCTGATCATACACAGCCCCATCACGAGACAGACTTATCAGTCACGACTGCTTTGTTAATTACGATCAATTATTTTGAATTACAAATGTATGTTTCTTTTAACGTATGATTGTCACCTTGAAGGGTTCCCCTCTAACTGATGTCATCTTAAAGGGTTCCTCTACTATTGATTGGCACCTTACGGGTCCTCTACTATTGATGTCACCCTTAAAGGGCTCCTCTACTATATGATGGCCCCTAAAGGGCTAAACCCCCCAACTGATGTACCTTAAAGGGTTCCTACGTTATGATGTCACTTAAAGGCGTTTTTTATCCAAAATCTGATATCACCTTAAAGGGTCCATACCCATACCTTCCTACGTAAGATGATGGAAGGGTGATCTACAGCTGATGTCACTTTATAGGGTTCCTCTTTATCTGATGTCACCTTATAGGGTTTCCTTTCTATTTGTGTCCTTTGAGGGCCTTCTTAGTGATGATGTCCCCTTGCAGGGTTTCTCAATGTTACGATATCACTTTTAAGGGTTTCCCCCCAATTTGATTGCCACCAGAAACATTCCTTTACTTATTTCTGTCACTTCAAGATTTCACTACTTTCTGATGTCACCTTAAAGCCATTCTTCTATATTGAATAACTTAAAGGGTTCTCTACTCTACATCGGGTGATATAAGGCTGGCACCTTTAAGGGCTTTCCCACTGGGAACTTAAAGGAATCCTCCACTATATAATTAAACAAAACTAGAGAAAAAACTTGACTCTTCACCAACTCTTTCCGGGCTGATAAGGAAAATGAAATTCTTGGGAGACGTCTGATATTTCGGAGCTACGTGTCGAGCACCACACCATTTATTTAAAAAGATTTAACCAGTTTGATCCCATATAAGATTTAAAGGAAAAGGGCGGGCGCCTCGCAGTTACGCTCAAAGAGGATTCTAAATATGTTTTTTTAATCTTGACGACCAATCAAAACATTTTGCCATAATTCAAGAGCCCCATAAATAATGCATGGAAAGTGAGCAAACCTGAAAACTCACGGAAGAGATTAGACGGAGAATTGTCATCCCCCCCTTTCTGACAATGGACGTGTTAATTCATCTCTGTCCCCGGGGACACATTAAACTAAGAGGACGGGAAATTTTGCGAGAAATCGATTTTAAAATTTCACGCGGGGAATATTCAGTTCCTAAAACATATTACTGAGCCTTATGCCGCTTTGAGCGTCCACTTACCACGGCACCGGCAAAAGTTCTACACGACTTACCTACATGACATCAGGACAGTGGAGGACCAGAGTCTACACTCTACTGAGCGTACACCACCACAGAACCGGCAGAGGAGACGGTTCTCCAGACTACCGAATGACATCCAAGGGCAGTGGAGGACAGGATACTACACTTGACTGAGCATACACCACCACAGAACCGGCAGAGGTTCTACAACGACCTACCCTACTTGAAATCAAGGACCGCGGAGAAAAGAACTACACTCTATGAGAACACCAGCACAGAACCGGCAACAGGTTCTCCAAGACTACCTACATGACATCCAGACAGGGAGACAAGAGTCTACCCATCTACTGAGCGTACACAAGCAAGAACCGGCAAGGTTCTACAAGGACCCTACTACATGACATCCAAGGAAGCGGAGGAGGACAAGATACTACACTCTACTGAGAGTACACCACACAGAAAGAGGCGAGGTTTTACACGACCTACTAAATGACATCCAAGGATAGTGGCGACAAGATACTCATCTACTGAGCATACACCAGACACAGAACCGGCAGAGGTGTACATGACCTACCTACATGACATCAAGGACAGCGGAGAGAAGATTACTACACTCTACTGAGCATACACCACCACAGAAATCGGCAGCGGTCGACATGACCTACCTGCTGCATCCACGGAAGTGGAGACAAGATACTTACACTATACTGCGCTAAATCCAGCACAGAAAATGGCACAGAGGTTCTACACGACCTACCTACATGACATCCAAGGACAGCGGAGACAAGAGTGACACTCATAATGGCATACACCCGCACAGAACCGGCAGAGGTTCAAATGACCTACCTGCATGACATCAAGGACAGTGGAGACAAAGAACTACATACTTTACTGCGCATACACCACACAGAAAACCGCAGAGGTTAACGACCTAACTAATGAAATACAAGACAGCGGCGACAGATACACACTCTATGGCATCAACCGCACCGAACCGGCAGGGTTCTACAATGACCTACCTACATGACATCCAAGGACAGCGGAGAGAAGATTACTACACTCTAATGAGCATACACCACCAGAAACGGCAGAGGTTCTACATGACCTACCTGCATTGACATTCCAAGGACAGTGGAGACAAGATACGACACTCTACTGAGCATACACCTGCCAGGAACTGGAGAGGGTCTACACGACCTACCTACATGACATTCCACGGAAAGCGGAGACAAGAGTCTACCTCTACTGAGCAGTTACACAGCACCGAAACAGGCAGGGGTTCTACATGACCTACATACATGACTCCAAGGACAGGGAGAGAAGATACTACACTTTCCTGAGCATACCACCACCACAGAAACCGGCAGAGGTTCTATGACCTACCTGATTGACTCCAAGGGACAGGGAGACAAGATTACTAACCACTCTACTGAGCATACACAAGCACAGAACTGGCCAGAGTTCACACGACCACTAATGACATCCAAGGACGCGGGGACACGAGTTACACTCTACTGAGATACACCAGCACAGAACCGGCAGAGTTCTACATGCACCACCTGCATGACATCCCAAGGACAGTGGAGACAAGATACTACATACTGACTGCGAGACACACCACAGAACCAAGCAGAGGTTCTAACGACCTACCTACAGGACACCAAGGACAGCGGAGACAAGATACTACAATCTATGAGCAGACACCCAGCACAAGAACCCGGGGACAGAGGTTCTACATGAACTCTCACATGACATCCAAGGACAGCGGAGACAAATTACTTCCACTCTACTGACGCATACACCACCACAGAACCGGAAGAGGTTCTACATGACCTACCTGCATGCATCCAAGGACGTGGAGACAAGAACTACACTAACTGAGCATACACCCCAGCACAGAATGGCGCGGTTCTACACGACCCTACCTACATCCATCCAAGGACAGCGGGAGACAAGAGTCTACACGCTACTGAGCGACACAGAACAGAACCGGCAGAGGTTCTACATGACTCTACCTACTGACATCCAAGGACAGTGGAGAACAAAGATATACACATACTAATGCGCATACACCAACACAGAACCAGCAGAGGTTTACACGCTCCCTAATGACATCCAAGGACAGCGGAGACAAGATACACACTTACTGGAGCGTCACCACCACAGAACCGGCAGAGGTTATACACGACCTACTAATTGACATCCAAGGACAGCGGAGACAAGAGTCTACACTCACTGAGCATACAACCACCACAGAACCGGCAGATGGTTCACACGGACTACCTTACATGACATCCAATGACAGCGGAGCAAGATACACACTCTACTGAGCATTACACCACCCAGGAACAGCAAAGGTTCTACAATGACTACTGCATGACAATCCAAGGACAGCGGAGACAAGAGTCTACACTTCTAGTGGAGCAGTACACCAGCACAGAACCGGCCGAGGTTCTACAGACGTTACCTAGACAACAAGCAATACCTATGGAGAAAGATACACACTCTACTGAGCATACCCC
This sequence comes from Engystomops pustulosus, assembly GCA_019512145.1. Lineage (NCBI taxonomy): Eukaryota > Metazoa > Chordata > Amphibia > Anura > Leptodactylidae > Engystomops > Engystomops pustulosus. Next base: position 21,773 of record WNYA01000420.1, read on the forward strand.
ACACAGAACTGGAGAGGTTTTAATGATGGACCTAGACAACATGCAATAAACTATGGAGACAACATACTACACATATTACAACAACAATGGTGACCCTCTATTAAGCTACACCTCGGCCCAGGCAAAGGTTCTACATGGTGACCAGACAATAATGCAACAACAAGGAGACCTGAATACTACACTCTATTTAGTGTCATGCAAAGAACGCGCCAAGGTTCTACAAAAGTACCTAGACAAAATGCAACGACAATGGAGAAAGGATATAATACTCTATGAAATCGAAGGACGAGAGGAATAAACTACACTCTATTCTGTGCACACGTCATGGCAGGGGCTAAGTCCTCATCATGTACCAAGGACACATGAAAGCACGGCAGACACAAGAGTATTGCACTCTATTGAGCGGTGCTCCGCCAAGACACCAGCAAGTTTTACACAACGATCCTAGACGGCAATCAATGCAAATAGAAACACAGATACTACACTTCAAAAAAAAGCCAATAATTAGTGAGTCACTTGTAACGAAACCCTCAGATTTTTTTGGAACACACAGAATCCGTGATGAAGCTGACACAATCATCGCGAGGTCATATCTGCATTTGGAGTTGAATTGATGGAAACGCCTCAGAATTAGAGAGGCAGCAAATAGACCCATCATAAAGAGACCACTTATCTCACAATGGACGGAAAATTTACACATCTAAAACCCAAAAGAGGAAAACAAAATTGTCGAAAAAGACGTGTTACCTACCTAATTGACGCCTAACGATTTTATATCAATGACCAAAATTCACTGAAAACTAATGTTGACCCAGCTCAAGAGGTTGTGTTAAAATTGGTCAAACCACAAAGATTTTGGCAGCATCAGACAAAAAAAATTTCCCCATGGTTCCTACATTACTTAATTTGGGGGCTTTTTTAAAAGCCTCCGAGTCTGTTGACCAGATCATCTTGACGGCCGATACTCAACTTCCAAGAAGGCGACTGCCAAGTAGGATGGAGGATGTCCTGCCGATCTTCTAATGGTCATCTCTAGATTGGCTGATCCTAAATTAAAAGTTTTGGGCCAATTCATCAGAGATGAATACATTGGTTTCATTTATTTGGAACAATGACGTGAGCCAGGGCATTACACGGTTATCGTTCCATTAAATAGTGGCATATGGGGACCCCCACCATTCTTAAGAATATGGTGGAGGTATAGAACTGTGGCCATACAAGGAACACAGAGGCAGCCAAAGAGTTGGGTAAAATCCCAGCTTCATCAGTCTTCGTACTAGTAGTCGGATCCAGAGTTTTGACCTTCATTGATTCAAAAGTTGACATCTTATATCTATAGATATGATCCATATCTAATGGAAAATATCTATCCTGAACATTATTAGAGTAACTGTACAGGATAGGAAAAAAACTAGGTCGGGCCACGCACCCTCTTTAACGGACTCCCAAAAGACCACAATACAACATTCGGGGAGGGTCGTTGGAAGGGTCAGCATTGTGATATTGAACAAGTAATAGCGAGTGATATTGTACATGCATGCAGAAGAAGATGGGTAAGAGATGTCTCTTATAGCATTCCCCCCCCCCCCATCATCCCCAACAGAGGTGAATGCAAGAACAGTTATTATGGTTTTCAGTATATCAGAATGTACAGAAATGGAGATACATTGATTTTATGGAACATTATCCGATACCAGGGAAGTGCAGCCGGGCCCAGTAAGGATAATACGGATACTAGAGAAACTTACACAGCGCGAGTGATTCCATATGGCTAAGAACATCCTAGGAGGAAAGTGCTCTGAGCAATAGGAATCCCTGTCACTTTTAGTATCTTTTTGATCAATGATGTTACATGATCATTACAAGGATGTTACGGAGCTTTATATATGATGTATTTCTACATGTTGGAATCTCAATCCACTTTTAACGTTTGAAATGAGTTAAATATATATCTAAGCAGAGATTTAGTAGATATAGTACAGATATTCTACTCCCCCCCCCAAATAAAAAAACAAAACAAAACACCGATAAGCAACACATTTAGAGGATAATGGAGTAGGATTCCTATTGCTTTAGAGGACATGCCTGAACAAAAAGGCACGGTATTCGCTTTAAAGGACACCTACCACCCGGATGAGGACTGTAAACCAAAGTACACTGACACTACTGCGTGTGTGCTGCCTTGACAGGGGTCTGCTCTGCTATAAGCTTTTTTGCCTTTTGTTTTAACAATTATGCAAATGAACTGTAAATTGAGCCCAGAGCCCCTTAAGCTTCATTGCATAATTTTAGTAAGTTTTTTTTGGTAAAACAAAGGGCAATAAAGAAGCTAAAAGAAGAGCAAATCGAAAGAGTAGCACACCAGTAGTCAGTGTGCTGGGTGTACAATCCTGGTAGGGATTTCCTTTAAGTGGAATGGGATTCCTTTTCTCAGGCACCTTCCACTATAGAAAGTAATTGAGCAATAGGATCCAAGTCTATATGCTTGTAGCGTTTTTTCATGGGGGGGGGGGGTTGAGGGTTGGTTTGGGGGGTATCTAGCCACATGATTGCTACCTTAATCACAAGAGGCGGACAGGGCTGTTTTACTATGAGAACTGTCAATTGGGAATAGGAGCTCAGGCGCTGGTCACAGCAGGGGACAGAGAGAGCTCAGGCGCTGGTCACAGCAGGGACAGCAGAGGCTCAGCGCTGGTCACAGCAGGAAGCAGAGAGCCCAGGCGCTGGTCACAGGCAGGACAGCGGAGAGCTAGGCATGGTCACAGAGGGACAGCAGAGAGGCTAGGCATGGTCACAGACAGTGACAGCGGAGAGCTCAGGTGCTGGTCCCAGCAGGGACAGCGGAGAGTCAGGCATGGTCACAGCTAGGGACAGCAGAGGCTCAGGCACCTGGTCACAGCAGGGACAGCAGAGAGATCAGGGCTGGTCACAGCAGGCAGCAGAGAGTAAGGAGCGCAGCACAGCCAGGGACAGCAGAGAGCTCAGGCTGTGGTCACAGCAGGGATAGCAGAGCGCTCAGGCGCTGGTCCACAGCAGGGATAGCAGAGAGGCTCAGGCGGCTGGTACAGCGGGACAGCAGAGAGCTCAGGGCTGGTCACAGCAGGGACAGCAGAGAGCTCAGGCGCGTGGTGGACAGCAGGACAGCAGAGAGCTCAGGCGGTGGTACAGCAGGGACAGCAAGAGAGTCGGCGCTGGTCAAGCCGGGGAACAGCAGAGAGCTCAGGCGCAGGTACAGCAGGGACAGCAGAGAGCCAGGAGCAGAGCACAGAAGGGACAGCAGGAGCTAAGGCGCTGGTCAAAGCAGGGGACAGAGAGAAGCCCAGGTGTGGTCAAGCAGGGACAGCAGAGAGCTCAGGAGCAGAGCCAGCAGGGACAGCAGAGAGTCAGGCGCTGGTCACAGCAGGGACAGCAGAGAGCTCAGGCGCTGGTCACAGCAGGGGACAGCAGAGAGCTTCAAGAAGGGTCTAGAGGCCTTTTTACACCTAAATAACATGCTGGTTATGTGTATAAGAATTGTGTCCCTAAATCCCTTCTTTATGTAATCCCTTCCCTTCCTTGGTTGCACTTGAGGGACAAGTGTCTTTTTGTAACCGTATAAACTAAAATACTATGCTACTATATAGTATTTTTACTTTTTGGGAAGTTGTAAAGGGGAGAGTCTGTGTTTTACTCTAAGCGGCTGAGAATTGCTGATCTCTGGGTGCACTCGCTAACGGACTCCCACCCATTGAATATTGCGAACCTTTGTTATCTATCATTTTAGCATCAAACCTCTTCAATGGTTAATATTGAATCTTCAATATGTCACATGACCGCGAATACTATAAGGGGGCGGAGCCTGACACATAAATTCGCACTAGTCAACAGATTCATCTCAGGAATACAACATGTCCGAGAAAAGTGATGGCTTGAGCCGCGCCCGGGCCACCTTTTTTTTTTGCGGAGCACATCCGGATATTCCTTCTGGATTTTTTTTTGTTTTCTAATTTATGTCAATGGAAAAAAATGAAACACCAAAAAATTCCGTCTTTGCTTCTATAAATAACCTCGGAGCTATCCCTGATCTGGCAGTCTGAGCTTGTTAATCATGTAGCTGTGCGTGTTGCCAGTCCTGTCGTACCGAGCTGAGGGGATTCATTTACATAGATAGCAGAGAAGACATTTAATATAGGGCACGATAACACGAGGACTAGATAAGGGGAACACTGGTAAAGCCCAAAAGAGCTTTGTGTGAGCGAGACGCGGCCGCCATTATTAGCAATCTGGGTTTACTCAGGAGGAGGAGGGGGGGGAGGAAGGGGAAAAAAATCCGGGCAAAACGGAGACATCACTGGGATCAAACATTAAAGGGGCGTCCCCTATTCTATTGCTTAAAACAGATGTCAGCCTTAAAGGGCTTATAGTTGTCTATTAGATGCTCCGGTGGACTTCATCATCTATTACATTGTCACCATTGATTTCAATAGATTGTATGAAAATTGATAGTAGCAGCAGGACTGTAATATATGGATTTATATTCCAGGATAGTAGCTATAAGTGCACTAGAGGAGCATCATCACCCTGCTGTGCTCTGTGCTCCCTGCAGGTAGTGTAAGGTAGTGTCCCAGGAGAGATGTGTAATCACACGGCTGTGCTCTGTACTCTCAGCAGTCAGTGTTATGTATTGTCCCTGGAGAGATGTTACTCAGAATCACACTGCTGTGCTCTGTGCTCTCGGCAGCCAGTGTTATGTATTGTCCCTGGAGAGATGGTATCAGGCCTTCACACGGCTTTGCTTGTGCTCGCTGCAGCCAGTGGTTATGTATTGTCCCTGGAGAGATGTTGTAATCAGGACTCACACTGTGTGTCTGTACTCTCTGCAGTCAGGGTTATGTATTGTCCTGGAGAGCTGTGTAATCAGACATCACACTGCTGTGCTTGTACTCTCTGCCAGCCAGTGTTATGTATTGTCATGGGCGATGTGTACTCAGACCCTCACACTGCTGTGCTCTGTACTCTCGCAGTCAGTGTTAGTATTGTCCCTGGAGAGATGTGTAATCAGAATCACACTGCGTGCGTGTGCTCTCTGCAGGCAGTGGTATGTATTGTCTGAAAATGTTGTAAGCAGACCTCACACTGCTTGTGCTCTTGTGCTTATGCAGCCGGTGCTATGTAAGGTACCGGGAGAGAAGTGTAATCAGACTCACACGCTGTGCTCTGTGCTCCTGCAGCCAGTGTTATGATGTCCCTGGAGAGATGGTAATCAGACCTCACACTGCTGTGCCTTGTACTCTCTGCAGTCCAGGTTTGTATTGTCCCTGGAGAGAGGTGTAATCGACCTCACACTTGCTGTGCTCTCTGCAGCCAGTGTTATGTATTGTCCTTGGAGGATGTGGATCGACCTACACTTGCTGTGCTCTGTGTCTCTGCAGCCAGTGTTAGTATTGTCCCTGGAGAGATGTGTAACAGACCTCACACTGCTGTGCTATGTGCTCTGTGAGCAGTGATATGTATTGTCTCTGGAGAGATGTGTAACTCAGAACTCAACTGTGTGCTCTGTGCTCTCTGACCGCCAGTGGTATGTCTTGTCCCCTGGAGAGATGTGTAATCGACCTCACACTTGCTGTGCTCTCTGCAGCCAGTGTTTGTATTGTCTGGAGGAGATGGTAATCCGACCTCACACTGCTGTGCTCGTGCTCTTGCATCCAGTGTTATTTGTATTGTCCCGGGAGAGATGTGTAATCAGACCTACACTGCTGGGCTCTGCGCTCTCTGCAGCCCCAGTGTTAGTACTGTCCCCAGAGAGAA
>WNYA01000420.1:27646-97624 GCA_019512145.1 Engystomops pustulosus
CTGCGCTATGTGCTTGACCTGGCCCTGCTGCTTGACCCTGAGCTCTCTGCTGTCCCTGCTGTGACCAGCCCTGAGCTCTCTTTGGCTGTCCCCTGCTGTTACCGCGCCTGATCTTTCGCTGCTGTCCCTGCTGTGCTCCTCCTGAGCTCTCTGCTGTCCCTGCTGTGACCAGCACTGAGCTCTCTGCTGTCCCTGCTGTGACCAGCGCACCTGAGCTCTCTGCTGTCCCTCTGTGCTCGTCGCCTGCTCTCTGCTGTCCTCCTGTGACCGCGCCTGAGCTCCTGCTGTCCCTGCTGTGACCAGCGCCTGAGCTCTCTCTTGTCGCCTGTCTGTCCCAGCGCCTGAGCTCTCTGCTGTCCCTTCCTGTCACCAGCGCCTGAGCTCTCTGCTGTCCCTGCTGTGCTCTGCTTCCTGAGCTCTCTGCTGTCCCTGCTGTGACCAGCACCTGAGCTCTCTGCTGTCCCTGCTGTGACCACGCCTGAGCTCTCTGCTGTCCCTGCTGTGACCACGCCTGAGCTCTCTGCTGTCCTGCTGTGCTCTGCTCCTGAGCTCTCTGCTGTCCCTGCTGTGACCACACCTTGCTGTCTGCTGTCCCTGCGTGTGACCACGCTGAGCTCTCTGCTGTCCCTGCTGTGCCAGCGCCTGAGCTCTCTCTGTCCCTGCTGTGCTCTCTCTGAGCTCTCTCTGTCCCTGCTGTGACCAGCGCCTGAGCTCTCTGCTGTCCCTGCTGTGCTCTGCCTCCTCGAGCTCTCTGCTTCCCTGCTGTGACCAGCGCCTGACTCTCTGCTGTCCCCTGCTGTGCTCTGCTCTGAGCTCTCTGCTGTCCCTGCTGTGACCAGCGCCTGAGCTCTCGCTGTCCCTATGCTGTGCTCTGCTCTGAGCTCCTGCTGGTCCTGCTGTCCAGGCCTGTGCTCTTGCGTCCCTGCTGTGACCAGCTCCTGAGCTCGTCTGCTGTCTCCTACTGTGACCAGCCCTGAGTCCTCTCTGTCCCTGCTGTGACCAGCTGCCTAGCTTCTGCTGTTGTCCCTCGCTGTGACCAGCGCCTGAGCTCTCTGCTGTCCCTGCTGTGACCAGCGCCTGAGCTCTGCTGTTGTCCCTGCTGTGGCTCTGCTCCTGAGCTTCTCTGCTGTCCCTGCTGTGACCTGCTCCTGAGCTCTCCTGCTCTCTGCTGTCCCTGCTGTGACCAGCGCCTGAGCTCTCTGCTGTCCCTGCTGTGACCAGCGCCTGAGCTCTCTGCTGTCCCTGCTGTGACCAGCGCCTGAGCTCGGCTATTCCACAGATTGACAGTTCTCATAGTAAAAAAGCCCTGTCGCCTCTGGTGATTAAAGGTAGCAATAAATGGGCAGAGATAACCCCCCCCCCCCCATGAAAAAACTGCTACAAGCATAATAGACTTGGATTCCTATTGCTCAAGTACTTTCCTATAGTGGAAGGTGCCTGAGCAAAAGGAATCCCATTCCACTTTAAAGGAAATCTACTACCAGGATTGTACACCCATCACACTGACATACTGGTGCGCTCCCTCTGGCAGGATTTGCTCTTCTTTTAGCTTCTTATGCCCTTGTTTTTACAAAAAAAAACTTACTAAAATTATGCAAATGAGCTAAAGGGGCTCTGGGCTCAATTTACAGTTCATTTGCATAATTGTTAAAACAAGGGCAAAAAAGCTTATAGAAGAGCAGACCCTGTCAGAGGCAGCACACACCAGTGTGTCAGTGTGCTTGGTTTACAGTCCTTCATCCTGGTGGTAGGTTTCCTTTAAAGCGGAATACCGTTCCTTTTGTTCAGGCAATGTCCTCTAAAGCAATAGGAATCCTACTCCATTATCCTTCTAAATGTGTTGCTTATAGCTGGTGTTTTGTTTTTTTTTGGGGGGGGGAGTAGAATATCTGTACTATCTCTACTAAATCATATATAAAGCTCCGTAACATCCTTGTAATGATATGTAACATCATTGATACAAAAAGATACTAAAAAGTGGACAGGGATTCCTATTGCTCAGGCACTTTCCTCCATAGGATGTTGCCTTAGCCATATGGAATCACTCGCTGTGTAAGTTTCTCTAGTAGCCGTATTATCCTTACTGGCCGGCTGCACGTTCCCTGGTATCGGATAATGTTCCAGAAAATCCAATTTATCTCCCATTTCTGTACATTCTGATATGACTGGAAAACCATAATAATCATGTTCTTGCATTCACCTGTATGTTGGGGATGATGGGGGGGGGGGGGGGATGCTATAAGGAGAACATCTCTATGACACATCTTCTGCACATGTACAGATATCACTCGCTATTACTTGTTCAATATCACAATGCTGACCCTTCCACTGACCCTCCACCGATGTTGTATTTTGTACTTTTTGGGAGTCGATTAAAGAGGGTGCGTGGCCCGGACTTAGTTAGTTTCCTTTACTGTACAGTTACTCTAATAGATGTTCAGGAGTAGATATTTTCCATTAGATATGGATATATCTATAGATATAAGATGTCACCTTTTGATCAATGAAGGTCCAAACTCTGGATCCACTACTAGTACGAAGAATGGAGGAATCTGGGATTTTACCCAACTCTTTGGCTGCCTCTGTGTTCTTTGTATGGCCACAGTTCTATACTTCCACCATTATTCTTAAGAATGGTGGGGGTCCCCATATGCCACTATTAATGGAAAGAGAACCTTGTAATCCTGGCTCAAGTCAATTGTTTCCAAAATAAATGAAACAAATGTATTAATCTCTGATGAATGGCCAAAACTCTTAATTTAAGGATCAGAAATCTATGAGATGAGCCGGTTAGAAGATCGGCAGGACATCCATCCATCTACTTGGCAGTCGCCTTCTTGGAAGTTGAGTATCGGCCGTACAAGATGATCTGGTCAACAGACCTTGGAGGGCTGTTAAAAAGCCCCCAAATTAAGTAATGTATGTGACCATGTGGAAATGTTGTCTGATGCTGCCAAAATCTTTTTGGGTTTGACCAATTTTAACGCCTCTTGAGATGGGTCAACATTATTTTTCATGTGAAATTTGGTCATTGATATAATCGTTAGGAGCAATATGGAGGTAACACGTCTTTTATTCTACAATTTTGTTTTCCTCTTTTGGGTTTTAGATGTGTAATTTTCCTCCATTGTGAGATAAGTGTCTCTTTATTATGTCTATTGTGCTGCCTGCTCTAATTCTAGGCTGTTTCCAGTCAATTCAACTCCAAATGCAGATATGACCTCGCGAGTGATATGTGTTCAGCCTTCATCGACGGATTCTGTGTTCCCCAAAAAAATCTTAGGTTTCGGTTACAAGTGACTCAACTTAATTTTATTGGCTTTTTTGAAGTGTAGTATCTTGTTTCTATTGCAGTTGATTGCCGTCTAGGAACGTTGTGTAAAAACTTTGCTGGTGTCTTGGCGGAGCACGCTCAATAGAGTGCAATATCTTGTGTCTGCCGTGCTTTCATGTTGTCTAGGTACATGATGTAGGACCTTAGCCCATGCCATGACGGTGTGCACAGAATAGAGTGTAGTTTATTGCCTCTGCTGTCCTTCGATGTCATAGAGTATTATATCCTTTCTCCATTGTCGTTGCATTTTGTCTAGGTACGTTATGTAGAACCTTTGGCAGTTCTTTGGCAGTGGACACTAAATGGAGTGTAGTATCATGTCTCCATTGTTGTTGCATATTGTCTAGGTGCACCATGTAGAACCTTTGCTGTTGCCGAGGTGTAGGCTTAATAGAGGGTCACCATTGTTGTTGTAGTATGTGTAGTATGTTGTCTCCATAGTTATTGCATGTTGTCTAGGTACATCATGTAGAACCTCTGCCAGTTCTGTGGTGGTGTATGCTCACTAGAGTGTAGTATCTTGTCTCCATAGTTATTGCTTGTTGTCTAGGTACGTCATGTAGAACCTCTGCCGGTTCTGTGCTGGTGTATGCTCACTAGAGTGTAGACTCTTGTCTCCGCTGTCCTTGGATGTCATGTAGGTAGGTCGTGTAGAACCTCTGCCGGTTCTGTGCTGGTGTATGCCCAGTAGTGTGTAGTATCTTGTCTCCGCTGTCCTTGGATGTCATGTAGGTAGGTCGTGTAGAACCTCTGCCGGTTCTGTGGTGGTGTATGCTCAGTAGAGTGTAGTATCCTGTCTCCACTGTCCTTGGATGTCATGTAGGTAGGTCGTGTAGAACCTCAGCTGGTTCTGTGGTGGTGTATGCTCAGTAGAGTGTAGTATCTTGTCTCCGCTGTTCTTGGATGTCATGCAGGTAGGTCATGTAGAACCTTTGCCGCTTCTGTGGTGGTGTATGCTCAGTAGAGTGTAGTATCCTGTCTCCGCTGTCCTTGGATGTCATGTAGGTAGGTCGTGTAGAACCTCTGCCGGTTCTGTGGTGGTGTACGCTCAGTAGAGTGTAGACTCTTGTCTCCGCTGTCCTTGGATGTCATGTAGGTAGGTCGTGTAGAACCTCTGCCGGTGCTGTGGTGGTGTACGCTCAGTGGAGTGTAGTGCCTTGTCTCCGCTGTCCTTGGATGTCATGTAGGTAGGTCGTGTAGAACCTCTGCCGCTTCTGTGGTGGTGTACGCTCAGTAGAGTGTAGACTCTTGTCTCCGCTGTCCTTGGATGTCATGTAGGTAGGTCGTGTAGAACCTCTGCCGGTTCTGTGGTGGTGTACGCTCAGTAGAGTGTAGACTCTTGTCTCCACTGTCCTTGGATGTCATGTAGGTAGGTCGTGTAGAACCTTTGCCGGTGCCGTGGTATTGGACGCTCAATAGAGGCCAATAAGGGCTCAGTAATATGTTTAGGAAATAGACGATTCCCAGCGTGAATTTAAAATTCGATTTCTCGCAAAATTTCCCGTCCTCTTTAGTTTAATGTGTCCCCGGGGAACAAGAGATTATATTTACACGTCCATTGTACAGAGAAGGGGGGGAGGACAATTCTCCGTCTTAATCTCTTCCGTGAGTTTCAGGTTGCTCACTTTCCATGCATTATTTATGGGGCTCTTGAATTATTGGCAAAATGTTTGATGTGGTCTTCAAGATTAAAAAACATATTTAAGAATATCCTGTCTCCACTGTTCTTGGATGTCATGTAGGTAGGTCGTGTAGAACCCTCTGCCGGTTCTGTGGTGGTGTACGCTCAGTAGAGTGTAGACTCTTGTCTCCGCTGTCTGGATGTCATGTAGGTAGGTCGTGTAGAACCTCTGCCGGTTCTGTGTGGTGTACGCTCGTAGAGGTGTAGACTCTGTCTCCGCTGTCCTTGGAGTCATGTGAGGTAGGTCGTTGTTAGAAACTCTGCCGTTCTGTGCTGTGTATTGCCCAGTAGTGTGTAGTATCTTGTTCTCCGCGTCCTTGGATGTCATGTAGGTAGGGTTTGTAGAACCTTGCCGGTCTGTGGTGGGTGTACGCTCAGTAGAGTGTAGTGCCTTGTCTCCGCTGTCCTTGGATGTCATGTAGTAGGTCGTGTAGAACCTCTGCCGTTCTGTGGTGGTGTACACTCAGTAGAGTGTAGTGTCTTGTCTCCACTGTTCTTGGATGTCATGTAGGTAGGTAGTGTAGAACCTCTGCGGTTCTGTGTGGTGTATGCTCAGTAGAAGTTGTATATCTTGTTTCCACTGTCTTGGAGTCATGTAGGTAGGTCGTGTAGAACCTCTGCCGGTTTGTGGTGGGGTACGCTCAGTGAGTGTAGTATCTTGTCTCACCTGTCCTTGGATGTCATGTAGGTAGGTGTTGTAGAACCTCTGCCGGTTCTGTGGTGGTGTAGATTCAGTAGAGTGTAGTATCTTGTCTCCATGTCCTTGGATGTCAGTAGGTAGGTCGTGAGAACCTCTGCCGGTTCTGTGGTGTGTCTGCTCAGTAGAGGTAGGTATCCTGTCTCCATGTTCTTGGATGTCAGTAGGTAGGTCGTTGTAGAACCTCTGCCGGTTCTGGTGGTGGTGTACGTCAGTAGAGTGTATAGACTCTTGTCTCCGCTGTCCTTGGATGTCATGTAGGTAGGTGTGTAGAACCTTGCCGGTCTGTGGTGGTGTTCGCTCAGTGGAGAGTGTAGTGCCTTGTCTCCGCTGTCCTTGGATGTCAGTAGGTAGGTCGTGTGAACCTCTGCCGCTTCTGTGGTGGTGTACGCTCAGTAGAGTGTAGACTCTTGTCTCCGCTGTCCTTGGATGTCATAGGTAGGTCGTTGTTGTAGAACCTTTGCCGGTGCCGTGGATGGACGCTCAATAGAGGCCAATAAGGGCTCAGTAATATGTTTAGGAAATAGACGATCCAGCGTGAATTTAAAATTCGATTTCTCGCAAAATTCCCGTCCTCTTTGTTTAAGTGTCCCCGGGGAACAGAGATTATATTTACACGTCCATTGTACAGAGAAGGGGGGGAGGACAATTCTCGTCTTAATCTCTTCGTGAGTTCAGGTTTGCTCACTTCATGCATTATTTTTATGGGGTCTTGAATTATTGGCAAAATGTTTGATGTGGTCTTCAAGATTAAACAAACATATTTAAGAATGCGGCTTTGAGCGTAAACTGAGAGCGCCCGCCCTTCCCTTTAAATCTTTGATGGGATCAAAACTGTGTTAAATCTTTTTAAAATAATGGGGTGTATTCCGACACGTAGCTCCGGAAATAAATCAGACGTCACCAAGAATATTCATTTCCTATCAGCCCGGAAAGAGTGGTGAGGGAGTCAATGTTTTTCTAGTTTTGTTTCGGAGTTTGATTTTTAGTACAAGAAGAAGAGACTGAAGTTCTGGAGGAAAATGATTGTCACTTACAAGCTCCGCCCTATGAGAGAGGAGTGTTATGGGGTCCTTATTACTGTAAGAAACCTTAAAGGGTGGTGCCACGGACCAAATTATCTGCTTATTGTCACCAATTCTAGATCATCAATTTGTTGTAAAGTTACCTTAAGGGTGACATCAATATAAGCTCTGTAAGTTGACGTTCAGATAACTAAAGCACCCATAAGGAGTTGACTTTTAGTAGAAATTTCCTCTATATGGTAACATATAGGTGTGAAAGTCTCTATGGGGACACAGTCCTTTACATTTGGTTGACTCATACAGCGGAGCGAGAACCCTTTAACTTAAAACAAATAGTGAGACCCTTTAAGTGACATTGTTCAGGGGAGTTTGCCTTTAAGTGAAACATTAGTTATTAGGAAACCCTAAGGAGACGGAAATTGTGGAATAAACCAATAAAATGAACTTTTTAACAATAATAATGAGGATATCCTGTCGAGGAGATAAATAGATGGAGGACCTTTTAAAGTCCAGTGGAAAGCCCTTAAAGGTGCCAGACCTTAATATCATCACACTGATGGAGTAGAGGAACCATTTAGTTCATTCAATAGTAGAAGAATGCTTTAAGGTGACCATCAGAAAAAGTAAATCCTTGAAAGGTGACATCACATATAAGGAAGTGTTTTATGGTGCAAGCAAAATAGGGGGGAAACCTTTAAAGGATATCGACCATTGATGAAACCCTTCAAGGTGACATTATTCAACAGCGAGAGGAGCCCTCAAGTGACACAATAGCGGGAAGCATAAAGTGAAATCAGATCGAAGAGAAACTTTTTTAAGGTGACATCATTTAGTAGGAAGGGACTGAGGTATGGGACCCTTTAAGGTATATCAATTTTGATAAAAACCCTTTAAGTGACATCTACAGTAGAGGAACCCTTTAAGGTGACATCAGTGTGTGGGTTGCCCTTTAACCGGTGACAATCATTATATAAGTAACCCTTATAGGGTGACATCAGTTAGTGGGGAAGGACCTTCAGGTGACATCAAATAGTAGAGGAACCCTTTAGGCAGTGATGGGCTAACCTATAACACGCGTGTCAGTGCTGACAACGTAGCCATTTTCACTGGCACGAGTGCCTGAGAGTTAAGTAATCCCTACAATGACCAGTGCATGAAGCGGGAGTGATAGATTGCACTGAGCTTTCCAGCACCCCCCCCCTACTCCCCTCCCCGCGCCGGCCCCCCCCATTTGTGAGCTGTGCCTAGTGTCCCTCCATTCAGCACAGTTATCAGCACAGGGCACACAGAGAGAGGTGACTGGCAGACACCCAGGAGGCATCTGCAGCTCCTGGATGTTGTGGGTGGGGGTAGATGGCAACACAGTTCAGGAGGCACCCATTGGACTCTGCCTTGTGTGTTCCCAGCAGCTGCCACCCATCTACAATGACACTCTCCAGAGCAGGGACCGATGGAGGACAACCACTCTATCATAACAGTATAAGTAAGGTCAGGTGCATGTATGATAAAAGACAGTCATCAGGCTTGTGTGTCAGTTTGTTGCGTCAAGCCCTGAAATAATCAACAACGCCTTGTTAAATCGCCAGACATTGCGATTATTGTTCCGCCACCCTTCTCCATGCCAAGGAGGGCCATAGGGGAGATGCAGACAGCGCGACGCTAGCCCTCGCTTACCCTGGAACTTTCAAGTTGGCAGGTTCTAAGCATTTCACCATCCTGCATTATATGGCAGTAATGGTAGGAATAATTAGACAACCTACGTTAAAGTACACCAGAATTAAATAGTATACATATTTGGCGTTATTTTAAACATAAATTCACAAAAAGTTTTTTTGTCGTTTTTTTGGAGGCCGAATTTGAAACACCAAGCTCAACAGGTTGCCCATCACGCCTAAGGTGACATCATATAGTAATGAGCCCTTTAAGATGAACATCAGTTAGTGGGGCGTATCTGTCGACGACCGACATCATTATACTAGAGAAACCTTCAAGGTGACATCATATAGTAGAGAAACCCTTTCAGGTGGACATCATATGATAGAGAAACCCTTTAAGGTGACATCATATATAGAGGAGCCCTTTAAGGACATCATTAAAGTAGAGGAGCCCTTAAGGTGACATCATATAGTAGGAGCCCTTTAATGTTGACTCATAAGTACGAAGGAGCCCTTAGCGTGACCTATATAGTGAGAGAAACCTTTAAGGTGACATCATATAGTAGAGGAACCCCTACAAGGTGACAATCATATAGTAAGGAGCCCCCCCCCACCTTAAGGTGACATCAATAGTAGAGGACCCTTTTAAGGTGCATCATAGTAGAGGAGCCCTTAAGGTGACATCATATAGAGAGAAAACCGTTAAGGTCGACATCATATAGTAGAAACCCTTTAAGTGGTAACATCAGATACGTAGAGGAGCCCTTTAGGACATCATATAGTGAGAGCCCTTTAAGGTGACATTCATGCGACGCCTTGGTAGACCTATAGTGACATAGAGGAGCCCTTTAAGGTGACATCATATAGTAGAGAAAACCCTTTAAGTGTGACAACTCATATAGAGAGAAACCCTCTTAAGGTGACATCATATAGTAGAGGAGTCCAGTTAAGGGACATCTTAGGAGCCTTAAGTGATAGTTAGAGGAGCCCCTTAATGGTGACATCATATAGGAGGAGACCTTTACGGTGACATCATAGTAAGTAGAAACCCTTTTAAAGGCTCATATAGTAAAAAGGAAACCCTTCAAGTGACCTCATATAGTAGAGAGAGCCCTTTAAGGTGACATCATATAGTAAGGACCTTTAAGGTGACGATATATAGTGAGGGCCCAGTAATATAGAGGTAAGGACCTTAATCATCATATTAAGGAGAAACCCTTATAGGTGACATCCATATAGTAGAGAAACCCTTCAAGTGGGTGACTCTATAGTTAAGAAGAAACCCTTTAGGTGACTCATATAGTAACGGAGACCTTCAAAGTGACAATCATCAGTAGAGAAACCCTTTTTAAAAGTGGACATATATAGATAGAGGAGCCCTTAAGGGTAAATCAATAGTAGAGAAACCCTTTAAGGGACATCATATAGTGTAGAGGAGCCCTTCACCAGTGACATCATATAGTGAGCAGAACCCTTTCGGTGACATCAGATAGTAGGAGCCAGGGTTTATAGTACAACCCTTAAGGTGACATCATATTAGTTACAGAAACCTTTAAGGTGACTATTTAGAATGAGGCTTTGAGCGTTAAACTGCGAGGCGCCCGCCCTACCCTTTAAATCTTGATGGGATCAAACTGTGTTAAATCTCTTTAAAATAATGGTGTGTGTGTATCCGACACGTAGCTCCGGAAAATAAATCAGACGTTACGCTCCCAAGAATTTATTTCCTTATCAGCCCGGAAAGAGTGTGGAGGAGTCAAGTGTTTTTCTAGTTTTGTTTCGGAGTTTGATTTTTATCCGTACAAGAAGAAGAGGACTGAAGTCTGGAGGAAATATGATGTCACTTACAAGCTCGCCCTATTAGGAGAGGAGTGTTATGGGGTCCTCTTACTGTAAGACACCTTAAAGGTGGTGGTGCGCGACCAAATTATTGCTTATTGTCACCAATTCTAGATCAAATCAATTTTGGTATGTAAGTTACCGTTAAGGTGACATCATATAAAGCTCTTAGTTGACGTCGATCAGATACTAAGCAACCCATAAGAGTTGACTTTTAGTAGTAATTCCTCTATATTGGTAATATAGTGGGAAAGTCTTATGGGGACACAGTCCTCATTTGGTTGACATCATACAGCGAGGAAGAAGAACCCTTTAAATTAACAAACAAATAGTGAGAAACATTTAAGGTGACATTTTGAGGAGGTTGCCTTTAAGTTAACATAGTTAGTTAGGAAACCCTAAGGAGACAGGAATTGTGGATATGAAAACCATAAAATGAACAATAATAATGAGGATATCCTGAAGGTGAGATAATTAATGGGAGGATCCTTAAGTTCCCAGTGGGAAAGCCCTTAAAGGTGCCAGCCTTAATTATCACACTGATGAGAGTAGAGGAACCCTTTAAGTTCATTCAAATATTGAAGAATGCTATTTAAGGTGACATCGAGAGAAAGATATGTGAAATCCTTGAGGTGACATAAATAATAAGGAAGGTTTATGGTGAGCAATCAAAATAGTGGGGGGAACCCTTAAAAGTGATATCGGACATTGATGAAACCCTTCAAGGGACATATCACTAGAGGAGCCCCTCAAAGTCATCGATAGCGGAAGCATATAAAGTGACATCAGAGAAGAAGAGAAACCCTTTAAGGTGACATTCATTTAGTAGGAAGGGATGGGTATGGGACCCTTTAAGGTGATATCAATTTTGATAAAACCCTTAAGTGACCTCATACAGTAAGAGAACCCTTAAGGTGACATCAGTTGGGGGGTTGCCCTTTAAGGTGACCATATATAGTAAAGTAACCCTTTAAGGTGACATCAGTTATGGGGAGACCTTCAAGGTGACATCAAATTAGTAGAGGAACCCTTTAGGCAAGTGAGGGCTAACCTATGACACGAAGGTCAGTGCTGACACACGTAGCCATTTTCACTGACACGGCTGCCTGAGAGTTAAGTTCATCCTACATGACCAGGTGCAAGGCCGGGAGGATGAAGATTGCATACGAGCTTCCAGCACCCCCCCCCTCCTCCTCCCCCCGGGCCGGCCCTCCCCCATTTGTGGCTGTGCCTAGTGTCTCCACAGAACAGGGATCAGCACAGGGCACAGCAGGAGAGGTGACTGCCATACACCCAGGAGGCTCCTCTGCAGTCTCTGATAGAGTTGGTGGTGGGGGTAGGATGGCAACACAGTCAGAGGCCACATTGCTGCTGCCTGTGGATGTCCCAGCAGCTGCCACCTCTACACTGACCATCTCCGAGCAAGGGACCGGTGAGGACAACCACTCTCATATCAGTAAGTAAGGTCAGTGCATGTATGATTAGAAGACAGTCATCAGGGCTTGTGTGTCAGTTTTGTGAGTACAAGCCCTGAATAATCACAACGCCTTGTAAATCGCAGACATTGCGATTACTTGTTCGCACACTTCTCCATGCCAAGAGGGCATAAGGGAGATGCAGACAGCGGCGCCTGTAGCCCTCGCTATAACCTGTGAACTTTCAAGTTTGCAGGTACTAAGCAATTTCAACACTGTGATTATATGGCAGTATATGGTAGATCAATTAGAAAACTCGGTTAATTGTAAAGACCTAGAAGTTAAATAGTATACATATTTGGTTATTTAAACTATAAATATCACAAAAAGGTTTTTTGGGTTGTTTTGGCGAATTGACACACCAAGCTCAAAGGTTGCCATCACTGCTTTAAGGTGACATCATATAGTAGAGGAGCCCTTTAAGATGACATCAGTTAGTGGGGTAGTCCTGTGTAGACGACATCATATAGTAGAGAAACCCTTTAAGGTGACATCATATAGTAGAGAAACCCTTTAAGGTGACATCATATAGTAGAGGAGCCCTTTAAGGTGACATCATATAGTAGAGGAGCCCTTTAAGGTGACATCATAATAGTAGAGGAGCCCTTTAAGGTGACATCATATAGTAGAGGAGCCCTTTAAGGTGACATCATATAGTAGAGGAGCCCTTTAAGGTGACATCATATAGTAGAGAAACCCTTTAAGGTGACATCATATAGTAGAGAAACCTTCAAGGTGACATCAGAATAGAGGAGCCCTTTAGGTGACATTCATCTAGTAGAGGAGCCCTTAGGTGACATCTAGAGAGGAGCCCTTAAGGTGCCATATAGTAGAGAAACCCTAAGGTGACATCATATAGTAGAGAAACCCTTTAAGGTGAATCATATAGTAGGGAGCCCTTAGTGACATATAAGTAGAGAGCCCTTAAGGTGACATCATATAGTAGAGGAGCCCTTAAGGTGGACATTCATAGTAGAGGAAGCCCTTTAAGGTGACATCATATAGTAGAGGAAACCCTTTAAGGTGACATCAATAGTAGAGACAAACCCTTTAAGGAGGACAATCATATAGTAGAGGAGCCCCTTTAAGGTGGGGGATCATTAGGAATAAGTTCTAGAGGAGCCCTTTAAGGTGACATCATATAGTAGAGGAAGACCCTTTAAGGTGACATACATATAGTAGAGAAAGGACACTTTAAGGTGACTATATCATTAGAGAAACCCTTCAAGGTGAATCATAAGTAGAGAAACCTTAAGGTGACACTACAATGTAGAGGAAGCCCTTTAGGTGACATCATATAGTTAGAGGAGCGCCTTTAAGGTTGACATCCAATAGTGAGGAGCCTTTAAGGTGCAATCATATAGTAGAGAAAACCCTTTAGGTGACATCATATAGTAGAGAAACCCTTTAAGGTGACATCATATAGTAGAGAAACCCTTTAAGGTGACATCATATAGTAGAGGAGCCCTTCAAGGTGACATCATACAGTAGAGGAGCCCTTTAAGGTGACATCATATAGTAGAGGAGCCCTTTAAGGTGACATCATATAGTAGAGAAACCCTTTAAGGTGACATCATATAGTAGAGGAGCCCTTCAAGGGTTGACCCATCCTATATGTCGAGAGACCCCTTTACGTGCCCTCTATAGTAGGAGCCCTTTTTCCGGGTGCCCTCTCAGTCCCGCACCCTTTCAGGTTGCCTCCATCATATAGTAGAGGAGCCCTTTAAGGTGACATCATATAGTAGAGGAACCCTTTAAGATGACATCAGTTAGAGGGGAACCCTTCAAGGTGACAATCAGACAGATTAAAGAAACATACATTGTAATCAAAATAATTGATCTTAATTACAAGCAGGTAGTGACATGATAAGTCTGTGCTAGTGATGGGGGCTGTGTGTGAGCGGGGGAGATAACGGCGTTACGGCTCAGCATCGCACGGGTTTCGCAGTAAATCTCGCCATTGATGAAGGTTCAGACACAGATGCTTATCCAAACGCTCCGCGCTCTGGGGCCATAACCGAGGAGAAACTTTGAATGTTAATGAAAGCGAGTTATTGCCTGGAATCTTACCTGCAGCCATGAGGGGCTCCCCCGGGAGCCCGACACTCACTGCTCACATTCATTCACTTCTTAGAGTTTCCAGTAATGAATCTCATCCTGATCCTACACGGCGGTCCCGAGTCTCGGAAGACCCCGGAACTCCATCCGCTCGGCTGATACATTGTCACCATGTGTCACAGGACTGTGATGTTCCATATTCCTCTCCCTTACAGTCACTTCTATAACTTTCTAGAGCCGGAAGCTGCGCTATACTGGTCTGATATATGTAGAGGGTGTGGAACCAACACACCGCCATCCGGTGTTACGCCACGGGCTGATAAAGGGGGCACCTAATAGTGACACCTGGTAGTTTATACTATGGGGGGCGCTGTAGCCCGCACTCCCCTGTCCATGGTTTGTGTCTGTAGCTGAACTCCATTAAAGTCAATGGAAGCTGCAATACCACACTCCTCCATTGGACAGGGGTGGCGCCATTTTTAGAAAGGCTGGCATGACATGTATTTTTGTTTTTAATTAATTGTAACTATTATTTCCAGTGAAAGTAAAATGAAATCCATCTCTCCGAGGATCCCGGATAAAACTTCTTTATTTATTATCCATTAAATCAGCTATAGTTACGGCATATTGGGGCTCATTTACTTACCCAGTCCAGTCGCGATCCAGCGGCGCGTTCTCCGACGCTGATTCGGGTTCTACCGGGATTCACTAAGGTCCGTGCGCCTGATGTCCACTAGGTGTCGCTGCTGCGCCCAGGTCCACCGGAGTTCACCTTCTCCGTCCCGGTGTATGTGAGTGCTGTTCTTGTGACACAAATTTTTCAAAAATTCCGCAGTTTTTCCGAATCCGTTGGGTTTTCCGATGGCCACGCCCACTGATTTCTGTCGCTTGAAACCCAGCGCCGATGCGCCAAAATACAATCGCGTGCACCAAAAACCCGGGGCAAAACGGCGCAAAACTGTAATTTTCGGGAAACCCAACGAAAATGAGCGATTTGGGCCCTTAGTAAATGCGCCCCATTATTTCCATTGTTTTCCTTCCTCTTTGCTGGCTAGGGGGCGCTCTGCTCACCTCTCTAGACTCCCCATAGCAGGGTAGAATTTGTGTTACCAGAATCAGTTCTTCCTCTTGTCATCCATGACTTATAGTTTTGGTTGGATCTGTTGTATAAGCCACTGTGTCCATGAACCAGGGAGCTCAGGATGAACAAACTTTTTAAAAAGTTGAGTCGTGTGATGTTTAAAATAGAGACATAAATCCCATATAACATATGATATGTGAATATCGTCTATAACTCCAGTGTGAGGTCTATAGAAAACTTCTAGAACTTTCTGGATAAGAGAGATGTGGACGGTTTCCTCCAGTGTTCCATCATCCCGGAGCCGTATCTCCATCCGCACATTTGCATTAAGTATTGGTTAAGCAGAAAACTGGGTGATTAATGAGGGGAGTGGGTGGCGGCAGCGAGGTACAAGCCCCCATCTATCATGGCTGAAGATGGAGAGATGGGAAGTAATGGATGGGGCCGGTAGCCGCTCCGCCATCTGATAGCGACGGCCCATCCGTTATATAGAGCCGTGCGCCGTGTACCGGAGTCGCCCCCGCTATGTGCTCACCATAAATATCCCCCTCCCATCTATACTACAGGAGAGTCTCTCATCGGACGCAACTTTTATTCCTCCGATGGAGGAAATTGCGGCACAATGACAGCGCCATTACAAGATCCGGTCTACAGCTCCATCAAATATTACAACAGACGTTCAATGTGACCCCAGAAGTGGAAAAGTCCAGAACTGACCGGTCCAGAAATGAAGAATTCATCCATTTATAAAGTAGTCACAGGAGATGCAATACCAGACTAGGACTGCGGACACGAGGGGCGCTGTTCTGGAAATAAACGCAGACTAGATTAGACATTAGACCAATTTGTATTCTAATTTTCTCTGAAGGAAGTTGGGTTATTAGTAGGGAGGAGCAGATTTGGTCAAGTTCGGGTTTGGATGAGTTCGGAGAAGCCCAAACCTGAAAGTTTGATCCGGTTTCAGGTCAGGATTGCGGATATGAATCCAAAAACTCTGGGGACACCCGTGATGATTGCTGGCACTGATCGTGGATGGTACCGGAGAGGGTAAATCAAATACAGAACCCAAACTTCTTTCTGAACCCGCAATGTTTGGTACCGGACCCAAACATTGTGGTTCTGGTCACTAAAATATACTATAATTGTTCGGACCCTCAATGTTCTGATGATTAGAATAGATGAGGCTGAAAAATCCCTTTAAATGTTGATCCCAAAATTGGAGAACTATGGATAGGAGGAGTCCATGGAGAGGGGTCTTGTTTAGTTACATGATGAAGCCCCCAGAGACTTCTAGAGAACCCGGAGCAGAAGATCAATGGGGGGAAGGGTCCACTCCAGGAGGAACCGCAGATCCAGAAAAGTTACTAGAAGTTACTGATCTTTTTAACCTGTACATCTGATACTTTTTACTGGATTATGTTTCCAGTATAAGAAGAATTCCCCCTCCCAGGTTCTAATGGTCCAAAGCAAGAGTTCAATAAAGGTCCAAGTTCATTAGAAGCAGAAGAGGTCCAGGAGCAGAACCTAGAACATGGACGCTGCTATTTATACCGTCCTCCAGAGGATCCACCGCACTAATGACTAATCCCGGGACCATCCTGCGCCTGCGGTGGAGACCCCTGACCACACGTGATACATAATTGCCGTGCGGTGAGGACCAAACCCACATAATGCATCATCATAGCGTGAGATACGTAATATCAGCGCCAGCGCGGTGTAACTTATATCATCTCAGCGGTTTTACTGTCTGCCCCGTCCATCATTACATGACCAGGAGATAATAATGTAACCAGGATTACTGGAAATGTGTCCAGACGCACATCCAAACATCACAGACAGTAAGAGCCCAGGAGGGGAGTATTATATATATACTACAAGTAGCGGACATATAGTGTAATAGCGCTACAGAATGTCTACACATTTATATATCATACATAGGGGGCAGTATTATAGTAGTTATATTCCTGTACATAGGGGGCAGTATTATAGTAGTTATATTCCTGTACATAGGGGGCAGTATTATAGTAGTTATAGTTTGTCATATGGGCATTATGATGGTAGTTATTTCATTGTTCAAAGGGCAGATTATAGTAGTTATATCCTGTTACAAGGGGGCAGTATTATATAGTTATATTCTGTACATAGGGGCAGTATTATATATGTTATATTCTTGTACCTAGGGGGCAGTATTATAAGTAGCTTATATTCTTGTACTAGGGGGCAGTATTATAGTAGTTATGTTCTTTACAAGGGGGCAGTATTATAGATATTATGTCGGATAGGGGGCAGTATTATAGTAGTTAGATCCTTGTACATAGGCGGGTCAGTATATAGTAGTTTATATTCTGTACATAGGGGGCAGTATATATAGTAGTTATATTCCTGTACATAGGGCAGTATTATAGTAGTTATATTCTTGTCATAGGGGGCATATTATAGTAGTTATTTCTATGTTACATTACGGGGGCAGTATTATCAGTATATATCCTGTACATAGGGGGGCATATTATAGTAGTTATATTCTGGTACATAAGGCCAGTATTATAGTAGTTATATCTTTACATAGGGGCATATTATAGTAGTTATATCCTGTACATAGGGGCAGTATTATGTAGTTTATATACTTTACATAGGGGGCAAGTATTAAGAGTAGTTATTATCTTGTACATAGGGGCGTATTATAGGTATTATATTCTTACATAGGGGGCAGTATATAGTAGTTATATTCCCTGTACATAAGGGGCAGTATGTAGTAGTTTATTCTGTACATAGGGGGCATATATATATAGTATTTCCTGTACATGGGGCAGTATTATAGTAGTTATATTCTTGTACATAGGGGCAATTATAGTAGTTATATTCCTGTACATATGGGGGCAGTATTATAGTAGTTATATTCCGTACATAGGGGCAGTATTATAGTAGTTATCTTGTGACATAGGGCAGTATTATAGTTATATTCCTTGTACATAGGGGGCAGTAATAGTATATTATATCCTGTACATAGGGGGCAGTATTATAGTATTATATTCTTGTACATAGGGGGGCAGTATTATAGTAGTTAATCTTGTCATAGGGAGCAGTATTAGTAGTTTTATATTCTTACTACATGGGGGCAGTATTATAGTAGTTTCTTTACATAGGGGGCAGTATTATAGATAGTTATGTTCTTGTCATAGGGGAAGTTATAGTAGTTATATCTTCTACATAGGGGGCAGTATTATAGTAGTTATATTCTTTTGTCATAGGGGCGTATATAGTAAGTTATATTCTTTGTCATAGGGGGCATATTATAGTAAGTTATATTCCTGTACATAGGGACAGATTATAGTAGTAGTATTCTTATACATAGGGGGCAGTATTATAGTGTTATATTCTTGTTTCATAGGAGGGGCAGTATTATAGTGGTTTATTCTTTGTACATAGGGGCAGATTATATATATATTGTATAGCATTATTTACTGTACAGAGGGCAGTATTATAGTAAGTTCATATTCCTTTACATATGGGGGCATATTATGTAGTTATATTCTTGTACATAGGGGACAGTATTTAGTAGTTATATGTCTGAACATAGGGGGCAGTATTATAGTAGTTATATTCTTGTACCTAGGGGGCAGTATTATAGTGTTTCTTGTACATAGGGGGCATTATTATAGTAGTTTATATTCCTGTACAAGGAGGGCAGTATTATAGTGTGTTATATTCTGTACAAGGGGGCAGTATTATAGTAGTTATATTCCTGTACATAGGGGGCAGTATTATAGTATTAATTCTGTACACAGGGGCATTTATAGTAGTATATTCTTTACATAGGAGCAGTATTATAGTAGTTATATTCCTGGCATAGGGGCAGTATTATAGTATTATTTTCTGTACATAGGAGCAGTTTATTAGTTATATTCTTGTACAGGAGCAGTATTATGTAGTTATATTCTTGTCATAGGGGGCAATATTAATAGTAGTTTATATTCCCCTGTAATACTGGGCAGTATTATAGTAGTTATATTCTTGTACATAGGGGGCAGTATTAGTAATTATATTCTTGTAACATAGGGGCAGTATTATAGTAGTTATATTCTTGTACATAGGGGCATATTATAGTTACTCCTGTACATAGGGGGCAGTATTATAGTAGTTAGATTCTTGTACATAGGGGCGTATTATAGTATATATTCCTGTACATAGGGGGCCGTATTATAGTAGTTTATACCTGTACATAGGGGGCAGTATTTATAGTTATCTTCCTGTACTAGGGGCAGTATTAGTAGTTATATTCTTGTACTAGGGGGGCAGTATTAAGTAGTTATATCTTGTACATAGGGGGGCATATATAGTAGTTATATCTTGTACATAGGGGCAGTATATAGTAGTTATATTCTGTACATAGGGGCGTATTATAGTAGTTATATTCCTGTACATAGGGGCAGTATATAGTAGTTCTATTCCTGTACATAGGGCAGATATTATAGTAGTTTATTCTGTACAATAGGGGGCAGTATTATAGTAGTTATATTCCTTGTACTAGGGGCAGTTGATAGTGTTATTCCTGTACAAGGAGCAGTGTTATAGTAGTATATTCCTGTACATATGGGGCAGTCATTATAGTAGTATATTCTTACATAGGGGCAGTATTTAGTAGTTATATTCCTGTACATAGGGGCAATTTATAGTAGTTTATATTCGGTACATAGGGCCAGTATTATAGTAGTTATATTCCGTACATAGGGGCATTATTATAGTAGTTATATTCCTGTACATGGGGCAGTATTATATATTTATATTCTTGTACATATTGGCAGTATCATAGTAGTTTATATTCTTGTACATAGGGGGCAATATTATAGTATTATATCTTGTACATAGGGGGCTAGTATTATAGTAGTATATCTGTGACATAGGGGCAGTATATAGAGTAGTTATATTCCTGTACATAGGGGGCAGTTATAGTAGTTTAATTCTTGCAGAGGGGCAGTATTATAGTATTAATATTCCTGTACTAGGAGCAGTATTATATAGTTATATACCTGTACATAGGGGCAGTATTATAGTAGTTATTTCTTGACTGGGGAGTATATATAGTTATATTCCTGTACATAGGGGGCAGTATTATAGTAGTTATAGTCTTTTACTAGGGGGCAGTATTATGTAGTTATATCCGTACATAGGGGCATATTATGTAGTTATAGTCTTGTACATGGGCAGTATGATATAGTTTATTGCCTGTACATAGGGGGCAGTATTATATAGTTATATTCTTGTCAGAGGGGGCAGTATTATGTAGTTATCTTCTGTACAAGGGGGCAGTATAATAGTAGTTATATTCTGTACATAGGGGGCAGTATATAGTAGTTATATCTTGATACATAGGGGCAGTATTATTAGTTATATCCTGTACAGAGGGCAGTATTCATAGTAGTTTATTTCTGTACATAGGGAGCAGTATTATAGAGTTAGATATTCTTGTACATAGGGGGCAGTAATAGATTATATTCTTGTACATAGGGGGCAGTAGTAATAGTGTTTATATTCTTGTACTAGGGGGCATATATATTAGTTATAATCCTGTACATAGGGGCAGTATTATAGTAGTTATATTCCTTACATAGGGACAGTATATAGTAGTTTATATTCCTGACATAAGGGCAGTATTATAGTAGTTATATCTTTGTACATAGGGGCATATAGCGTATATTCTGACATAGGTCAGTATATAGTATATATTCCTGTACATAGGGGGCAGATTATAGTAGTTATATCCTGTACATAGGGGCATTATTATAGTACTATATTCCTGTACATAGGGGGCAGTATTATAGAGTTATATCCCTGTACATAGGGGGCAATATATAGTAGTTATATTCTTGTACATAGGGGCAGTATTATAGCAGTTATAATGCCGACATAGGGGGCAGTATTATAGTAGCTATATTCCTGTACTAGGGGCAGTATATAGTAGTTATATTCCGTACATAGGGGGCTATTATAGTATTATATTCTTTACATAGGGGCAGTATATATAGTTATATCGTACATAGGGGGCCGTATTATAGTAGTAATATCTTGACATAGGAGCATGTATAGTAGTTATATTCCTTGTACATAGAGGCAGTATTATCGTAGTTGTATTCTTGTACATAGGGGGCAGTATTATAGTAGTTATATTCCTGTACATGGGGGGCATATTATAGTAGTTATATCCTGTACTAGGGGCAGTATTTATGTAGTTATATTCCTTATCCTATGAGGCAGTAAATAGTATTATATTCTGTACATAGGAGACAGTTTATAGTAGTTATATTCCGTACAGAGGGGCAGTATTATAGTAGTTTATCCTGTACAGGGGCAGTTATTATATCGTTATATTCCTGTACATAGGGGGCAGTATTATAGTAGTTATATTCCTGTATAGTGGGCATTATTGTAGTTTATATTCTAACAGGGAGCAGTATTAATAGTAGTTATATTACTTGTACATAGGGGACAGTATTATGTAAGTTATATTCTCCTGTACATAGGAGGCAGTATTATAGTAAGTATATTCCTTACATAGGAGGCAGTAGTATTAGTAGTTATTCCTGTACATAGGGACAGTATTTAGTAGTTATAGCTTGTCATAGGCAGATTTGTAGTTAATTCATGTACATAGGGGCAGTATTATAGTATTCTTGTATTCGTATCATAGGAGGCGATTATAGTAGTTATATTCCTGTACATAGGACCAGTATTATGTATTATCTTCTGTACATAGGGAGCAGTATTATAGTAGTTATATTCCTGTACATCGGAGGCTTATATTTATGTAGTTATATTCTGTACATAGGGGACATATAAGTAGTTATATTCTTGTACTAGGGGCTATTATAGTATTATATTCTTGTACATAGGGGGCAGTATTATAGTAGTTATATTCCTGGTACATAGGAGCGTATTATAGTAGTTATATTCCCTACATAGGGGACAGTATTATAGTAGTAGTTATATTCTCTGGTAACATAGGGGCAGTATTATAGTAGTTTATTTTGTATAGGGGGCAGTATTATACCTTGTACTAGGGGTTATAGTTCCTGTACATAGGAGGCAGTATTATAGTAGTTAATTCTGTACATAGGGGACAGTATTATAGTAGTTATATTCTTGTACATAGGCAGTATATAGTAGTTATATTCTTTGTACATAGGGGCAGTATATAGTAGTTATATCCCTGTACATAGGGGGCAGTATTATAGTAGTTATATTCCTGTACATAGGGGCAGTATTATAGTAGTTATATTCTTAGTGGACATTTCTTTCCCGCTGTCTCCTTCCTTGCTCTTGGCTCCTGTGACCATACATTGTAGCAGATCTCCTTTCTCTCGGTTCCTTGTGTTCCTCTGATGTGGAGTTTTCGTTCATTTTTCTCTCTGGAGGAGGGTCAGGAGGAGGTTTGGCTCCAGCCGCTTCCTGATTCTCTATAGCTTAGCCGTCGCTGTTGTCGCTATAATCCGCCTGAACTTAAGTCTCTTCTGTTTGTTGAGAAATAGGAAATCTCTGGATGTCAGGACACGGGAGTCTCAGACTTGTCCCTTTTATGTCTCTTTCTTGAAGTTTTCACATTGTGCTTCCGCAGGTTCCCGGCTCGGGATTTTTGTTAGTGATTTATCTCTTTCATCCAATAGGTCAAATTAGTATTTTTTATTGTCAATTTTTATCTGAAAATGATCTCTATACAAGTGACTGGGAATTTATCGACCTGTCATATTTTTTGGTCAGAATGAAGTCAGACAATGGTGTCAGCGTAAAATCATCCAAATTTATGATAAATGCAATAGATCTTTAGGGCTTCAGATACATCATCACATTATTGAAAGGAAATTGTGATATAATATTGGTAAACAGTGGGGCTCATTTACTTACCTGGTCCTGGAGCGATCCCGCGGCGCGTTCTCCGACGAGGATTCGGGTTCTGCCGGGATTCACCAAGGTTGTGCGCCCGATATCCAGCAGGTGTCGCTGATGCGCTGAGGTCCGCCGGAGTTCACCTTCTTCATCCTGGTGCATGTGAGTGCTGATCTTGCGACACAAATTTTTTTTTTTAAATTCCGCGTTTTTTCCAAATCCGTCGGGTTGTCTGATGGTCACGCCCCCTGATTTCTGTCTCGTGAAAGCCGGGGGGCCGATGCGCCAAAATCCAATCGGGTGCGCCAAAATCCCGGGGCAATTTGGCGCAAATCGGAAATATTCGGAACCCGACGAAAGTGCAGCGTTCGGACCCTTAGGAAATAAGCCCCAATGTTTCCAAATTGCTGCAGAGTTGGGTGTTTTTATAGGAACAATATACACCGAAACAAACGGTCCAATTAGCTGAATGGGTCCATCTATTTGCCAAGAATTCTCTATGGTCACATATATCCCTTTAAAGAGCATCTTTCATTCCCTCCATCATCTCTGCACAGTGTAAGAAGAGAAGACTTGGCATAGAGACATTGGATGGTCATTTTATTTTATGAGGTGGAGCCAAATCGCAGCCTGAACACCAAGAAAGTTGGGTACAAACCAGAACTTTGGGTTAACTCAATGCGTCTTCAGTCTTTAGTGGTGGTCTGACCCCTGGCACCTGCTCTACGCTCCCTCAAACTAATGTAGTGCATGGAGACAAACAGCTCCATTGTCTCTATAGTGGCAGAGTTGTGTTACTGCATGTTGAGTTGGAGCTGAGCTCTAAGTTAACAGATCTGCCCTTTGAGTTCTGTTCTTTGTGTAAGTTCTGACTTTTTGGAAACATAAACCTGATGACCGGTGGCAGAGATGGACCCTTCCCCCGCAATCAGACATGGATGACCTTAAGTCTTAGTAAGATACACATTCCCGTGTCCTCCCTCTCCACCCCTTGATGTGACATGGCGCTAACTGGTGCCGCTCCTTCTTTTGGTTTATCCAGAGGCGAGGACAATAGATCAGGGGTCAAACTCCTTTTCCCCAAGGGGTCACATCAGTCTCGTCGTTACATGAAAAAGGTCGAATGTCATTTTAATACTTTATGTGCATTTATTTACATTATATGCATTTTTTTTGTTTAGTAGTTACATTTATAAGCGTTACAATTACAATCAGTCATTTGAGGGCAAACACAAAGCTGAACATATTGTTAAATTCCCTGAGACAACACTCACTTATGTGCCCCCCATAGTGACCAGAGTGACCTCCTAACAGCCATAGGGCCTCCCACCATTATCCAGAGTGCCCCCCATAGCAGCCAAAGTGCTACCATAGAAGCCAGAGTGACCCCAGAGTAACCAGAATGCTACCATAGCAGCCAGAGTGCCACATATAGTAGCTGGATTGCTCCCAAAATAGTCACAATGCCTCCATGACCGCCAGATAGCCCCATAATAGCAAGATTGCCCCACATATTAGCCAGAGTGCCCACTCATAATAACCTGAGTTCCAACATAACAGGCCAGAGTGCTCCCCAATATTTGTTAGATTGTCCCCCATATTATTCAGAGTTCCCCCTATAATAACCAGAGTGCCTCCATAGTATCTATAGTGCCCCCTAACAGCCAGAGTAACCCCATAACAGTCATAGTGCCCCCCTAATAGCTACAGTGTCCCATAACAGCCAGAGTACTCTCATAACAGTCAGAGTGCCCCCTAATAGCCAGAGTGTCCCATAACAGCGAGAGCTTCCACCATATTAGCCAGAGTGCCCCTTTAGTAGCCAGAGTACCCTTATAGTAGCCAGACTGCCCCTTTAGTATCCAGAGTTCCCCCCTAAAAGCCAGGGTGTCCCATAAAAGCCTGAGTTTCCACCACATTAGCCAGAGTGCCCCCACATAATATCCAGCGTTCCCCCCTAATAGCCAGTGTCCCCATAACAGCCAGGGTTCTCCTATAACTGCCAGAAGCTCCTCCTTTCCTTTAAATAAAAATAAAAACATTTAATCACCTTTCCTCGCTCACCTGAAGCTACAGCCGTCCTCTTCTTTCTTCGGTGAGCAACATCTGTACGGCCCGGCTCTGCAGCCAGCAGACGCGATGTGATGACATCTTCATGTCTACCTGCTTCAGAGCCAGCACATACGACCGTTGCTCACAGGACTAAAGTAGAAGGTGGCTGTCGCTTTGGGGGAGCAGGGAGAGGTGAGTACCGGAGTAAGCTACCCCGATGCTGCTCACCTGCCTAGCACAGCATATGGTCAGGGAGCCGGGCCAGATAACACAAGGTCGCAGGTCATGTGTTTGACACCCATGCACTAGACTGAGAGGAGCAGCGCCGCATCATACCAAGGGGCTTGGACTTTGCTTTGGGCCCTCAAAATACCAAATCTGCTGCTTTATCTGCTTTAATTGCCTAATGGTTGAGGTTGAGAAATTCATTCCCATTTTTGTCGATCAGAGCTCATTCCACCAGCAGCCGAACCTATTAGCCCGATTTCTCGTGCACGTTTACTCCTATAGGCAGATGTGAATGTTCTCGCTATTAACAATTGAAGTGTGAAAAGAAGATATGAGCAGATCGATTCCCTCCGCTCAAGGTAGATGGTGAATAAAGCTCATTCGTCATAACTCTCCGACTGTGGAATTGGAGATTCACCGGAGGCAAATCTATAAACGGCTACCGACCGCGGCGCGAGAAATCCTGACTCTGAAGTCAATCTCCTCATTGCGGAGATGGATCAGCGAGGGTCGTGGACCGGGAATGGTCAGGGTCGGGCTGAATACCAATTCCATTCAACTTCTCTCTGATTTGGGCTCATAAATGCAAGATCGTAGGATTTTTTATATTTTTGTTTTAACCTCTTGCTGACTGCATCAGAAGAGGGGAACAAAAAACTCTGTTACCCCTTCGTCAGTGTGAGGTATCGAGGCGGTGATTGATAAAATGAATCTTAAGAGATGCACATGTACATGGCTTCAAAAATAGGACAGAGTCAGAACTAGAGATGAGCGTCCAATTGTGCTCCTGGCCAATCATAGCCATGGCTAGTAGTTGGGGGCATTCATTTGCCGGATTGGTCATCCGGGTGCCAATTCAACAAGATGTCCAGGTCAGGTGGCCGAATCCAACTTGAAAGTTGGGTCTGCTCATCTTTACCCAGAACTCTTAGATAGTGGGCCTTAGTAGCATCTAAGTTGAGTTGTTTTCTGCTGTTGAGTTTGAACCTGAGCCCAACGGAGGATCCCATGATTCTCTGGTGGGCCAGTCCGACACTATAGGGATATAAGGAACTACTGTTGATCACATAATCGTTGACTGAATTGCTATCTATGTGTATTCCCAGCTTTCGTCATATGGTCGGTGGTTGATCCTTGGCTTAGTGTCATGACTTGCCCTGTGTACTGCGGTACTGTAGGTATCGGAGCTGTTACGTATCATTGCTCGGCTCCTGTTGATGTTGATGTTGTATTTTCGGAAGGAGTCTCTTTCTGGCGGGGTTTGCTGGTACATTACATTATTGATTGCTTGCATCTGTTGTCACCTTTTGAAGAACAGAATGTTCCGTTTCTCAGAATAGATGGATGAATTTGTTTAGGATTGGAACAAACTGTAACATTTCATGGTGAGTTGTTTCCGGCATTTCGTTCTGAGGCTGGGAGGACATATATACAGATGTGATTCAGGATAAATGCATCACTCTCATAGCTCCCTGTGTGCTGTCTGTCTCTACAGAGGAGTAAACTCTCGGGGGCGAAGATCCCCCCCCAGCAGCCATTGCCGATACACCAGATGTTGGGCGTAGGGTGGAAAATCAATCATACAGGAAGAACAAAGTGTCTGTGAAGGAACCAAGGTGAAATGATAGGGAAGACTCGGATGGTCCAGCCTCATAGCTCATTATTTTATTCATTTACTTTTAGATTGTTTTTATTTGTTTATTTTTGTTTTTTCATTATTATTTTTTTTAAATAAATGGTAATTGAACATCAATTCATTCACCATGTTCTGCCAATGAATTTTGGAGCTGCTCCGATGTAGTGTAGGAGCTTGTGTCGGGACGGCTGCTTCGTAGGGATGAGCGGACCTGAGCCTGCAATGTGTTCTTCACACATATTGTTCTTCATATACTATTGCGAAGAACACCGTTCTGCACGCGTGTCTTCGGATAAGTTAGCAGATGTACGGAAACATCTGCAATGTGTTCTTCTTTCAATGTGTTCTTTCAGTGAAAAATGCTCGAGTCCCCCATTGACTTCAATGGGGCTCGTTATTCGAGACGAGCACTCGAGCATCGGGAAAAGTTCGACCCGAGTAACGAGCACTCGAGCATTTTAGTGCTCGCTCATCTCTAGTGTTAGCCATTTAAACTCTGTTGCCCTGTACCATTTTCCCTGGGACTGTTGCTCCCAATGGTTTCCTAGGGAAGGATGATCCTATGGAAAATGGCAGCGTCTTGCCAGCGGCATTTAAAGGGTAGCACCTACGATCGGTGCCAACATTAATCACAAGTGTATGAGGTGGGGGTGAGCTTTCAGATTTGGGTACCCGAACCAAACATTCGGACAGGTCCACTCATCCCTACTGCTTAGTTCATATACACTTGAATTGAAGCAGATATACTGTTTTTGGGGCTTGGAGTTTGAGCTTCACCCTCCGTTGTTCTCTGATATCTGGTGTCAGTCCCTCATCAATCAGCTTTTGGATAGGTCATCAATATCATAATCAAGGAAAACCCCTATCATGGTCCATACGGGACAGCCCCTCCATCTCTTTGCTTTCCATTCAGATAGTGATCATGACCTTGTTTTTAGGAATTTTTGGACCACGGCTCTATTAGGCAAATAATAGTGTGAAGGATTCGGTCTTTCCCTAATGATGGGATTATTTCACTGGTAGCAGATTAGTCTCTATACTTAGCAAAATTCAATAAAACATTTGTCTTAGGATAGAATAAGGGACAGTATTTGGCTTCTGCAGGTGAGTTACCATCTATGTCTGAAGGACCATTATTCTACATTGAGCCGTCATGTAATATTGATTCTGAACTATATGGAGCCACCGACTGTATCCAAGCAATTCTATAAGGACCATTGATTCAAAGGATTGAATTGGATAAGTAACCAATGTCTACTACTAATGTTATGTAATTAGAAATGTTTATTGGAAGAGAAACCTTTAGGAGAGCAAACAACATAAATTCAATTACACAAAATATACAGCATAATTGATCACCTGCATTTATAAATTAAGTGGGTGGTAATACAACAATGTAGCAATTATTGTAAACAATGTGCTTTTTGTTATGCTCCAGGATCAGTAACTTAGTCTACACATTTTGCATCAATGAATATTACACATATGTATCTGCCCAGGCTGCCCAGGCTGAGGTCAGGGCAGAGTATAGTCACAGACAGACTGATGTCAAGGCAGGAAGAGAATAGTCACAGACAGGCTAAGGTCAGGGCAGGCAGAGAATAGTCACAGACAGGCTAAGGTCAGGGCAGAGAATAGTCACAGACAGGTTGAGGTTAGGGCAGAGAATAATCACAGACAGGCTGATGTCAGGGCAGAAAATAGTTACAGACAGGCTGAGGTCAGGGCAGAAAATAGTTACAGACAGGCTGAGGTCAGGGCAGGAAGAGAATAGTCACAGACCGGCTGAGGTCAGGGCAGGAAGAGTATAGTCACAGAAAGGCTTAGGTCAGGGCAGAAAATAGTCACAGACAGGTTTAGGTCAGGACAGAGAATAGTCACAGACAGGCTGAGGTCAGGGCAGACAATAGTCACAGACATGCTGAGATCAGGGCAGAGTATAGTCACAGACAGGCTGAGGTCAGGGCAGAGAATAGTCACAGACAGGCTGAGGTAAGGGCAGAGTATAGTCACAGACAGGCTGAGGTCAGGGCAGAAAATAGTCACAGACAGGCTTAGGTCAAGGCAGGAAGAGAATAGTCACAGACAGGCTGAGGTCAGGGCAGAGAATAGTCACAGACAGGCTGAGGTCAGGGCAGAAAATAGTCACAGACAGGCTGAGATCAGGGCAGAGTACAGTCACAGACAGGCTGAGGTCAGGGTAGAGAATAGTCATAGACAGGTTGAGGTCAGGACAGAGAATAGTCACAGACAGGCTGATGTGAGGGCAGAGAATAGTCAACGACAGGCTGAGGTCAAGGCAGGAAGAGTATACTCACAGACAGGCTTAGGTCAGGGCAGAAAATAGTCACAGACAGGTTTAGGTCAGGGCAGAGAATAGTCACAGACAGGCTGAGATCAGGGCAGAGTACAGTCACAGACAGGCTGAGGTCAGGGTAGAGCATAGTCATAGACAGGTTGAGGTCAGGACAGAGAATAGTTAACGACAGGCTGAGGTCAAGACAGGTGGAGGAGGTCAGGCAGAGAATAGTCACAGACAGGATGAGGTCAAGGCAGGCAGTGGTCAAGCAGAGAATAGTCCCAGGTAATCTGAGGTCATGGCAAAAAGAAGTCAGGCAGAGACTAGTCACAAACAGGCTGAGGTCAGGGCAGGCAGTGAAAAGTCACATACAGTCCAAGATGAGGGTATTCTTCTTTTATCAGAGAAAAACTGACACATTGAATAATAACAAACCCGATACATTTATTCCTTCCAGAAGTATCAGGGAGAGGTTTGTTCCCCTCTTCCCATTGAGAACACATGCATGCTCAGCCATGAGCCGAGTGTGCATGTGTAAAGGGCAGAATACAATATGAAAGGGTCTATGAACATCTTGAGATTCTCTTCTCCCCGGAGCCGGGATTCTTCCCTTCTCACAGCCATTGAATAATGTATTTGTTTTTCTCAATAGTTTCTGCCACTTGACTCATTCCTAAACATTTTTATCTCCCCCTGTAAATATTTTTTTTTTTCATTATTTGCTCTTGAGAATGAAATGATCTTTTGTAATATTATTACATCTTACCTTCCTTGCTGCCTTCTCTTTTTAAAATCGAGTGATTTATATGACAACTCAAGGCTGGCGAATGGAATCAGGTATTGAAAACTGAATTATACGGCACAATGTATCAGCGCTGTCAGCACGCGGCGCCGCTCAGCCCTTCTCTATGTGCCAGGGAATAACAGGCTAAAGAAATGTGACACATTGTGGAGGGGATCCGAGATCTGACATATTTATGTAATGATAACGTTGGGGGATAAATAGGGACTGGAGAGAGAATGGCTATTTATGTGGCTGAATTACTGTACTCGGCCGCGCATTTGTGAAGGGTAAATGGCGCCTGCGTTACGGATCTGCTTCTGTCATTCTCAACTATATGAGAAAAATATAGGTGACAATATCAGACGAGACAGCGGAAAGCCAATGTATTAAAAGGCAAATACAATAGTTCCAAAAGAGATTTAGACTGCGGGAAAAGTACATAACTCTATACATAACACTGACCCATCATTACATCACTACTGACAATAGATGATGTCACAGCTTATCTCCTCCCCCTCCCTGTACAAGGACATTATATAGATAAAACTGACCCATTCAGTAAATCACTACTGACAATAGATGATGTCACAGCTTATCTCCCCCCTCCCTGTACAATGACCTATATAGATAACACTGACCTCATTACACACTACTGACAATAGATGATGTCACAGCTTATCCCCTCCCCCTCCCTGTACAATGACCTCTATATAGATAACACTGACCCATCATTACATCACTACTGACAATAGATGATGTCACAGCTTATCTCCTCCCCCTCCCTGTACAATGACCTCATATTAGATAACACTGACCCCATTACATCACTACTGACAATAGATGATGTCACAGCTATCTCCCCCCTCCTGTACAATGACCTCTATATAGATAACACTGACCCATCATTACATCACTACTGACAATAGATGATGTCACAGCTTATCTCCTCCCTCCCTGTACAATACCTCTATATAGAAACACTGACCCATCATTACATCACTACTGACAATAGATGATGTCACAGCTTATCTCCTCCCCCTCCTGTTTAATGACCTCTATATAGATAACACTGACCCATCATTACATCACTACTGACAATAGATGATGTCACAGATTATCTCCTCCCCTTCCCTGTACAATGACCTCTTTTTAGATACTTAAATTTATTGAAAAAGTACAAAAATGTACTGGGCAAAGTCTGGTTTTACCGAATATTTCCGTTTTGCACCGAACTCCGCCAGGTTTTTGGCGCACGCGCCGGCTTTCACGTGGCAGAAATCAGGGGGGGGGCGTGGCCTTCGGACAACTCGACAGATTCGGAAAAAGCGCGGAATTTAAAAAACGAAATGTGTCAAGATCAAGCACTTACATGCACCGAGAAGAAGCAGGTGAACTCCGGCGGACCTCGGCGCAGCAGTGACACCTACTGGATATCGGACGCACGACCTTAGTGAATCCCAGCAGAACCCGAATCCACGTTGGACAACGCGCCGCGGGATCGCGACAGGACCGGGTAAGTAAATGAGGCCCATTATCTGATCACTGTACTGGACTTCCTGGGTCCACCACATAAGATTTTATACTCCTCGCCTCCCTCCATCAGCCTAGTGGCCTCTAATTAGTCGTCTTCTGCTGGAAGCTTTGGTGTTCAGATTGGGTGGGATCTTGGACTCACAGTAGGATCCCTGATTCCCTTGTGGGCCTGTCCACCTGATCTTTATATAATTTGGGTTTATCAGACCGCTGGACTGGGGTTCCTGGGCCAATATACAATTATTCTAGGGTTCCATCCTCCTTTAACCCCTGGG
Organism: Engystomops pustulosus; assembly: GCA_019512145.1. Taxonomy (NCBI): domain Eukaryota; kingdom Metazoa; phylum Chordata; class Amphibia; order Anura; family Leptodactylidae; genus Engystomops; species Engystomops pustulosus. The sequence goes on from WNYA01000420.1 coordinate 59,177, forward strand.
AGATAGACGAGTAGCTTCGGGATTAGTTTCTCATCGGGTGGGTGGACCTGCTTCTCTGTGGGTCGTCCTGACTCAAAGGGGTAAATATTCCCACGATCAAAAAAAATCTTGGTGAGAAGAACAAAAAAGAAAGATTCATTTTGTCAAAACAATGGCACAAAAATGTGTTTGCAAAAAATTTGGAGCCTATTAGAAGTTACTAACTAGCGCGACGCAGCTTTGTTCCGAGCCGATCTCTTGATTCCAGCCGCGACTCATTATATCGACAACTTAAACGGGATATTTCTTTGTTAGCCGGATGCGATGCAGAACAAGTCCTCCCAATCTTTCAACTAATTTCAGTGATACAGCGCTTTACCGAAGACGGACAGTGAATCCCGGCGGCTGCCTGGGGGAAGCGCGGACGTGTAATGACTGGAGCTCTACTTCTCACCGGCAACACATAAATCGTGTCACGGCTCCGAGCTTATCACTCCGCGCGCGCCCCGGCTTTCTTCATGCCTTTTGTCACTTATACTTCGTTACAGTAAAAGTTACCAGCGGTCTAATGTGTCCATACATCATCACATCCAAGATGATACAGCGAGAGATAACTAATAGATTGGAGTAGACGAGAGAAAGTGGGATGTCACACCGGTGCACGGCTTTTTATCCCTGTCATTGATGATCACAACGCGTGCCAGCTCAGTAAGCGCCCTGGTCATGTGTTTCCCACAGTGCAGGCTCGTTAGATTCCCTGGTCATGTGATGTCCACACAGGCGCACGGCTCTTTAATTCCCCCGGACAGTGATGGTCACACAGGTGCCACACTTATAGTCCCGTCATGTGATTTCACACAGGTGCAGCTCGTCGTTATCCCTGGTCATGTGATCACACAAGCGCTCGGCTCTTATTCCCCGGACATGTAGATGATCACCTGCCAACTCGTTATCATCCCTGGTCCTGTGTATTCTCTCACACACGGTGCACAGCTCGTTATAATATCCCTTGGTCATTGAATGTCACACAGGTGCATGGCTGTTCTATATCCCTGGTCATGTGATGTCCACAGGTGCACGCTCGTTAATCCCTGTCATGCTGATGTGCACACAGGTCATGCACGTTATTTATCCTGGTCATGAGATGTCACAACAGGGGCCTTGTTATATCCCTGTCATGTAGGCACACAGTGGAGGAGCTATTGGTCATGTATCACCAGTGCAACTGCGTTATATCCCTGGTCATGTGATGTCACACCAGGATGCACGGCTCGATTTATCCTTGGCATGAGATGTCACACAGGGGGCTTATATCCCTCATGTGATGTCCACAGGATGGCTCATAATATCAACCCTGATCAGAATCGAGTTGTGACCCAGTGAGTCCATAATGTGCTGTATGTTTAATGATTTCTTTGGGACATTATAAATGGTAATAAATAACCTACCCAAATCAAAAACCTCTATATATATAGATCCTGTAGGTCCGCCCCTTTATAGAGCCCGGAGGATGATAGGACTCTCCTCCTGCACCTCAATCACCACACAAACCCCAGAAACATAATATAAAAATAATAATAATGTGTTTCTGAAACGGCCGTAGACAATTCGTTTTCCACGGCGCGGTGTCAGGGCAGGGTCTCTAAGTCGCGGAGACATGTCGCATTAGCGCTGTGTCACGAGCAGATTCCTCATTTCTCAAAGTCCAATTATGCTCCATTTGGTTAATCCTGCATTGCTCTAACGCAAGAACGGATTCCTTTTACTAGTGACTAATTATTAAAAGTCTATATTTTTACTAAAACTACCACATTTCTGCTTATGGAGCGCGGAGTTTCGGGGTCTCATCGGAAATCGTTGAATTAAAGTGGAGAATCTTTAGTTATATTTGGGAAGATTATAATGTGAAAGAATATAATTTTTTCACAGTCTGGATTTGTTTTTATATTCGAGGTTTTCCTGTTGAAGTAAGGGCAAAAAACATAAATTTATATAACCATAACCAACCGGTTAATATCTCCCATAGTCCGTCCCACATCTGCTGAGCATCAAAGAGGAGCTCCCTCACGTGGTCACGGGGTGTCCTATAGCCAATGCAACTACAATCAAATGTCGCAATGAGGGTCCATCAACTGAGCCCTTTCGCCTCCTGACACATATTAGGCTTCACGGATGACCACTGTCCACTTTAGGCTAAATCTTTGGCAATCTCTAGCAGTCATGATTCCAATCCTAGGTCAGAAGAAGAGGACTTGGCATAACAAGATGACTCACAGGCTATCCAAGAGGGTAGCTAACATTACCAGTACCATGTATGTGGTCCCAGTCTTAGGTTGGTCCCAGAGCTGGTACCATCCACAATCGGTTCGTTTAACGTTGAGGACCACTACTCGGAGCCCTACATTTCCATAAGTGTTGGTAACCCAGGTCTAATCTGACCTAGTGATCTCTGCACTCAGCTTCCATAGACACTGGTCATTGTTCGAATGTAATGACATGGTAACCTCTAGGCAGCCATGACATCAATTGGTTGTCTTCCGTGAGAGGAGAATGGACTTGGGGCCTATAAACAGATGCTGTCTGGTAACTGGCCCAGTAGATACATGTGTGGTCTTCGGCTAAAGTGGTCCTACCTATGCTACCACCCAGAAGTTATACTCTATAGATTGTAACCTCAGGGTCATCGTTCGTCTCATCTCTCCTGGCCATGTCGATAGCCTGGTGGTATTAGATGACTAAGTTCTATCTTGGATAATCTGACAGTAAATGTTTGGGTGTTCTTTACTTTCGGTGGTCCTTACAATGTGCCAACAACCATAGATGTCACCATGAGTCGTCAAAAGAGACTCTCCATTGTGCTAGAACTTCCATAAATGGTGGACAACTAGCGGCCTACTGACAATAGATGATGTCACAGCTTATCTCCTCCCCCTCCTGTTTAATGACCTCTATATAGATAACACTGACCCATCATTACATCACTACTGACAATAGATGATGTCACAGATTATCTCCTCCCCTTCCCTGTACAATGACCTCTTTTTAGATACTTAAATTTATTGAAAAAGTACAAAAATGTACTGGGCAAAGTCTGGTTTTACCGAATATTTCCGTTTTGCACCGAACTCCGCCAGGTTTTTGGCGCACGCGCCGGCTTTCACGTGGCAGAAATCAGGGGGGGGGCGTGGCCTTCGGACAACTCGACAGATTCGGAAAAAGCGCGGAATTTAAAAAACGAAATGTGTCAAGATCAAGCACTTACATGCACCGAGAAGAAGCAGGTGAACTCCGGCGGAAATAGCCCATGGATACCCTTATAAGTAAAGCGACTGCCCCTTTAGTAGCCAGACGAGATTCCCCCCCTAAAAGCCAGGTAAGCAGTCCCATAAAAGCCGAGTTTCCACCACATTAAGCCAGAGTGCCCCCACATAATCCACGTTCCCCCTAATAGCCAGTGTCCCCATAACAGCCAGGGTTCTCCTATAACTGCCAGAAGCTCCTCCTTCCTTTAAATAAAAATTAAAAACATTTAATCCCCTTTCCTCGCTCACCTGAAGCGACAAGCCGTCCTCTTCTTTCTTCGCGTGAGCAACATGTACGGCCCGGCTCTGCAGCCAGACGCGATGGTGATGACATCTTCATGTCTAGCTTCAGAGCGAACATACGACCGTTGCTCACAGAACTAACAGTAGTGGTGCTGTCGCTTTGGGGGAGCAGGAGAGTGAGTACGAGAGTGTAAGTACCCCTATCTGCTCACCTGCCTAGCACAGCATATGGTCAGGGACCGGCGCAGATCACACACGTCGCCAGGTCTGTGTTTTTGAACCATGCACTAAACTGCAGAGGTAGCAGCGGCCGCATCATACCAAGGGGCTTGGATGCTTGTGGCCCTCAAAATACCAAATCTGTGCTATTATCTGCTTTAATTGCCTAATGGTTGAGGTTGAGACATTCATTCCCATTTTGTCGATCAGAGCTCATTCCACCAGCAGCCGAACCATTAGCCCGATTTCTCGTGCACGTTTACTCCTATAGGCAGATGTGAATGTTCCGCTATTAACAATTGATGAGTGGTGAAAAGAAGATATGCGCAGATCGATTTCCCTCCGCTCAAGGTAGATGGGAATAAAGCTCATTCGTCATAACCTCTAACCTCCGACTGTGGAATTGGAGATTCACCGGAGGCAAATCTATAAACGGCTACCGACCGCAGGCGCGAAAATCCTGACTCTGAAGTCAATCTCTCTCATGGCGGAGATGGTCAGACGAGGGTCGTGGACCGGGAATGGTCAGGGTCGGGCTGATAACCAATTCCATTCAACTTCTCTCTGATTTGGGACTCATAATAGCAAGATTAGGTTTTTTTATATTTTTTTTTGTTAACCTCTTGCTGACTGCATCAGAAGGGGGAACAAAAACTCTGTACCCCTTCGTCAGTGTGAGGTATCGAGGCGGTGATTGATAAAATGAATCTAAGAGATGTACATGGCTTCAAAAATAGGACAGAAGTCAGAACTAGAGATGAGCGTCCAGTTGTGCTCCTGCCATCATAGCCATGGCTGTAGATTGGGGGGCATTCATTTGCCGGATGGTCATCCGGTGCCAATTCAACAGATGTCCAGTCAGCGTGCCGAATCAACTTGAAGTTGGGTCTGCTCCATCTTTACCCAGATCTTAGATAGTGGGCCTTAGAAGCATCTAAGTTGAGTTGTTTTCTGCCTGTTGAGTTTGAACCTAGAGCCCAACGGAGGATCCATGATTCTCTGGTGGCGCCAGTCCGACATATAGGGATATAGGAACTACTGTTATCAAAAATCGTTGACGAATTGCTATCTATGTGTATTCCCAGCTTTCGTCATATGGTCGTGTGGTTGATCTTGGCTTAGTGTCATGACTTGCCCGTGTACTATGCTGCGGTACTGTAAGTATCGGAGCGTTACGTATCAATGCTCGGCTCCTGTTGATGTTGATGTTGTTTTCTGGAAGAGCTCTTTCTGGCGGGGTTTGCTGGTACATTACATTTGATTGTTGCATCGTTGTCACTTTTGAAGAACAGCAATCTTCCGTTCTCGAATAGATGGAATGAATTTGTTTAGGTGGAACAAACTGTACATTCATGGTGAGTGTTCCGGCAATTCTTTTGTTCTTAGGCGGAGGACATATATACAAGAGGTGATTCAGGTATAAATGAATCACTCTCATAGCTCCCTGTGTGCTGTCTGTATCTACAGAGGAGTAAACTCTACGCGGGGCGAAGATCCCCCCAGCCAATGACCGATACACCAGATGTTCGAATGTCGTAGGTGGAAATCAATCATACAGAAGAACAAAGTGTGTGAAGGAACCAAGGTGAAATGATAGGGAGACTCGGATGGTCCAGCCTCATAGCTCATTATTTTATATCTTACTTTGATTGTTTTATTTGTTTATTTTGTTTTTTCATTATTATTTTTTTTTAAATAAATGGTAATTGAACATCAATTCATTCCCATGTTCTTCCAATGAATTTTGGAACTGCTCCGATCGTGTTAGGAGCTTGTTGTCGGGACGGTGCTCGTAGGGATGAGCGGACCTGAGCCTGCAATGGTGTTCTTCCACCTATTTTCTTCATATACTATGCGAAGAACACCGTTCTGCACGCGTGTTTCGGATAAGTTAGCAGATGTACGGAAACATCGCAGTGTTCTTTTTCATGTGTTCTTCAGTAACATCGGGAGATGAAGAGTTCGACCGAGTACGAGCGGCCTCAGGCATTTTAGGCTCGCTCATCTCTAGTGTAGCCATTTAAACTCTGTTGCCCTGTACCATGTCCCTGGGACTGTTGCTCCCAATGGTTCCTAGGAAGGAGAATCCTATGGAAAATGGCAGCGTCTGGCCAGCGCCCATTTAAAGGGTAGCACCCTACATCGGTGCCAACATTAATCACATGTATGAGGTGGGGGTGAGCTTTCAGATTTGGGTACCCCGAACCAAACATTCGGCCAGGTCCACTCACCCTATGCTTAGGTCATATACACTTGAATTGAAGCAGATAATACTGTTTTTGGGGTTGGAGTTTGAGCTTCACCCCCTGTTTCTCTGATACTGGTGTCAGCCTCACATCCAGCTTTTGCGATAGGTCATCAATATCATAATCAAGGAAAACCCCATCATGGTCCATACGGGACAGCCCCTCCATCTCTTGCTGTCCATCAGATAGTGATACATGACTTGTTTTAGATTTTGGACCACGGCTCTATTAGCAAATAATAGTGTGAAGGATTCGGTCTCTCCCTAATGATGGGATTATTCACTGGTAGCAGATTAGTCTCTAACTTAGCAAATTCAATAAAACATTGTCTTAGGATAGAATTAAGGGACAGTATTGGCTTCTCAGGTGAGTTACCATCTATATCTGAAGGACCATTATTCTACATTGAGTCCGTCATGTAATATTGATTCTGAACATATGGAGCCACCGATGTTCCAAGCCAATTTATAATGGACCATTGATTAAAAGGATGAATTGGGTAAGTAACCAATGTCTACTACAATGTTATTAATTAGAAATGTTTATGGAAGAGAAACCTTTAGGAGAGCAAACAAATAATTCATTACACAAAATATACAGTATAATAAATGATCACCTGCATTATAAATTAAGTGGGTGGTATACAACAATTTAGAATATTGTAAACAATTGCTTTTTGTTATGCTCCAGGATCAGTAACTTAGTCTACACATTTTGCATCAATGAATATTACACATATGTATGCCCGGCTGCCCAGGGCTGAGGTAGGGCAGAAAGTTCACAGACACTGAGTCAGGCAAGAAATAGTCAGACAGCTAAGGTCGGGCAGAGAATAAGTCACAACAGTGAGGTCAGGGCAGCAGGACAGGCGATAGTCACAGAAAGGCTGAGTAGGGCAGAAAAGTCACAGAAGTTAGTCGGGCAGGAAGAGTCACAGACGGTGAGGGTCAGGCGGATAGGACGCAGGAGGAGTAGCCATAGTCACAGAAGTTTCAGGTCAGGGCAGAAATAGTCACAGACGTAGGTCAAGGCAGGAAGGTATAGTCACAAGACAGGCTTAGGTCAGGGCAGAGCAAAATAGTCACAGACAGGTTGAGGTCAGGGCAGAGAGGCACAGACAGGATGAAGGTTGAAGGGGTCAGGAAAACGTCACCACGACAGGCTAGCGGGGTCAAGGCAGGAAGAGATATGTCACAGACAGGCTGAGGGTCAGGCACGAGATAGAGAACTAGTAACAGACAGGCTGAGGTCAGGCAGAAGAAATAGTCACAGACAGGCTGAGGTCAGGGCAGAGAATAGTCACAGACAGGTGAGGTCAGGGCAGTAGAGAAAGAATAGTCACAGCAGGTGAGTGAGAGGCAGAGAATAGTACAGACAGGCTGAGGTCAGGCAGGGAAAGTATGTCACAGAAGGCGTTAGGTCAGGCAGAAAATAGTCACAGACGGTTTTAGGGAGGGCAGAGAAGTCACAGACAGGCTGAAATCAGGGCAGAGTACAGTCACGACAGGCTGAGCGTCAGGGTAGAGGTAGATAATAGTCATAGACAGGCTTGGTAAGGGTAGAAGACATAGTCACAGACAGGAGAAGTAGTACAGACAGGAGTATAGACTTGTGAGGAGCAGAGAATAGTCAAGGACCAGTGAGGTGTCATGGAGGAAGAATACGTCACAGAAGGTTAGTAGCAAAGGTCCAGAGGCAAGACAGAGAGAGTACAGTCACAGACAGGTGGGTCAGGGCAGACAGAGAATGTCACAGACAGGTGAAGATCAGGGAGAGTACAGTCACAGACAGGTGAGGTCAGGTAGGAATAGCAGACATTGATTCATCATGACAAGAACAAAGGTGATGTGAGGCCGAGGAATAGTAAACGACAGGCTGAGGTCAAGCAGGTGGAGGAGGTCAGGCAGAGAATAGTCACAGACAGGATGAGGGTCAAGGCCGAGGCATGGTAAGCAGAGAATGTCCAGGTAACTCTGGGCACGGCAAAAAGAAGTCAGGCAGAGACTAGTCAAAACAGGGCTTTTTTGTGAGGGGGGGGTTCAGGGCAGGCAGTGTAAAAGTCACATACAGTCCAAGATGAGGGTATTCTTCTTTTATCAGAGAACAAACTGAACATGACTAATAACCAAACCCGTACATTATCCTTCCAGAAGTATCAGGGAGAGGGTTTGTTCCCCTCTTAACATTGAGAACACATGCATGCTCAGCCGGAGCCAAGTGTGCATGTGTTGAAGGGCGAATACAATATGAAAGGTGCTATGAACACCTTGAGGATTTTCTCTTCTCCCCGGAGCCGGATTCTTTCCCTTCTCCCAGCCCATTGAATAATGTATGTTTTTCTCAATAGTTTCATGACACTTGATCGTTCCTAAAAAGTTTATCTCCCCTGTGAATATTTTTTTTTTCCATTATTTGCTCTGAGAAATGAAATGATCTTGGATATATTACATCTTACCTTCCTTGCTGCCTTATCTTTTTAAAATCGAGTGATTTATATGACAACTCAAGGCTGGCGAAGGGAATCAGGTATTGAAAACTGAAATTTATACGGCACATGTATCGCGCTGTCAGCACGCGGCCGCCGCTAAGCCCTTCTCTATGTGCCAGGGAAAACAGGCTAAAGAATGTGACACCGTGTGGAGGGGATACGAGATCGACATATTTATGTAATGATTAAACGTTCGGGGGATAAATAGGGAATGGAGAGAGAATGGATATTTATGTGGCTGAATTACTGTACTCGGCGCGCATTTGTGAGGGTTAAAGGCCGCCGCGTTACGGATCTGCTCTGTTAATTCTCACACTATATGAGAAAAATATAGGTGAAATATCAGCGAGAGACAGCGGAAGCCCGTGTTTAAAAGCAAGACAACTAGTTCCAAAAGAGATTAGATGGGGAAAAAGTGATAACTCTATTACCTAACACTGACCCATCATTACATCACTATGACAATAGATGATGTCAAGCTTATTCCTCCCCCCCTCCCTTGACAATGACCTTTATATAGAAAAACACTGACCCATCATTACATCACTCTGACAAAGATGATGTCACAGCTTATTCCCATCCCCCCATGTACAATTGACCTCTCTATAGATAACACTGCCATATTACTCACTAAGACAATAGAAGGTTATCATAGCTTATCTCCTCCTCCTCCTGTACAAGGACCTTATTAAGATAACATGACCCTATTACATCACTTTGACAAGAGATTGATTGTCACAGCTTATTCCCCTCCCCCTCCCTGTACAAATGACTCTAATAGATCACACTGAGCATCCACATCACTACGACAATAGATGATGTCACAGCTTATCTCTCCCCTCCCTGTGCAAGGACCTCATATAGATAACACTGCCTCATACATCACTACTGACAATAGATGATTGTCACAGCTTATCTCCTCCCCCTTCCTGGACAATGACCTTATATAGTAACACTGACCTATCATCTAAATCCCTACTGACCAAATAGAGATGTCAAGCTTAGACCCCCCCTCCACTGTACAATGACCTCTATTTATAGATAACCCTGACCCATCATTACATCACTACTGAATAGATGATGTCAACAGCTGCTGCTCCTCCCCCATCCCTGTACAATGCCTCTATATGATAACACTGGGAGCCAGTCATTACAATCACTACTGACAATAGATGATGTCACAGCTCTTCCGTCCCCTCGCCCACAATCCCTGTACAAGACCTCATATAGGATACACTGTGACCCATAATACATCACTACTGACAATAGATGAGTCACAGCTTATCCTCCTGCCCCTCCCTGTACAAGACCTTATATCATATAACACGACCTCATACATTACATCACTAGACAATAAAGATTGTCCAGCTTATTTCTCCCACCTTCCCGCTACACATGAACCTCTATTAGATTAACACAGACCCTCATTACTCACTACTGACAATATGGTATGGTCACAGCTTATCTACCTCGGATGCCCCTGTCCGATGACACTCTATAAGTAGAACACTGACCGCAATGCATACAGTCATTTCTCTGGACAATAAGATGATGTCGACAGCGTTATCAAATGCCTCTCCCTCCTGTACAATGACCTCATATATGATAACCTGACCCATCATTCTCACTATCGACAATAGATTGTCACAGCTCATATCTCCTCCCATCTCCTGTAACAATGGCCTCTTATAGATAACACTGACCATCATCACTCACTAAATGACAATAGAGATCTCACCAGCTTATCTCCTCCCCTCCCTGTACAATGGACCTCTATATAGATAAACAATGACCCATTTTCATTACTCACTACTGACAATAGATGTGTCAAAGCCTAATCTCCTCCTCCCTCCCTGTACAATGTACCTTCATTATAGATAACACTGACACATCATACAATCAACTACGGACAATAGAGGATTGCCAACAGCTTATCTCCTCCCCTCCCCTGTACATCGGACCTCTATATAGAAACACTGACCCATCATGTACATCACTACTGACAATAGATGATTGTCCCAATTCACCATCCCGCTCCCCCCCTGTACAATGACCTATGATAATTTAAACTGACCCATCATTTAACATCACACTGACAATAGATGATGTCACACGCTAGCTCCCCTCCCCCTCCCTTTAACTGCCTCATATAATACACTGACCCATCATTTCATCTCACTACTGACAATAGGATGATGTCACAGCTATCTACCCTCCCCCTCCTGTACAATGACCTCATATAGATACACTGACCCTCATGACACATACTGACAATAGATTGATGTCACAGCTTGATCTCCTCCTCCTTACAATGGACCTCTCTATAGATAGAACACTGTGATCATATTACATCACTCTGACAATAGATGATTTGCACAGGCTTATCTCCTCCCCTCCCTGTACAATGACCTCTATATCTAGAGAACACTGAACCTCTTACATCACTACTGACAAAAGATGATGTCACGGCGTTTATCCTCCTCCCCCTGCCATGGACAATGACATCTATATAGATAACACTGACCCATCATGAAGCTACTGAAACCCAGATAGATGATTGTCACCGCTATCCCTATCCCACATCCCTGTACAATGACCCTTATATAGATGAAACACTGGACCGGCATCAGTGGACATCACTACTGACCATAGCTGATGTCACAGCTTATCTCATCTTCCTCCCTGTACAATGTCCTCATATAGAAACATGTAACCATCATTACATCACTATGAACAGAAAAATAGATGATGTACACAGCTTATCTCCTCCACCTCCCTGTCACAATGACCTTATATAGAATAAGCACTGACCCACATCAATTACATCAGTACTGACAATAGATGGAGTCACAGCTATCTCCTCCCCCTCCCTGTACAAATGACCTCTATATAAGATAACACGAGCCATCATTACATCATTGATAATAGACTGAGTCACCAGCTTACACTCCTCCATCCTGGTTTACAATGGAACTCTATATAGAAAACACGACCCATCATACATCACTGACTGACAATAGATGATGGTCCAGCTTATCTCCTCCTCCTGTACAATGACCCTTATATAGATAACACGACCATCTTACATCACACTGACAATAGATTGATATGTCACGCTTTATTCGCTCCCCCTCTGACAATAGACTATATATAGATAAACACTGAGACCATCATTACAGTTCTACGGACAATTAGATGAGGGTCACAGCTTATCTCCCCCCCTCCGGTACAATGACCTCTATATAGAAGAAACACTGACCATCATTCACACTATGCCAATAGGATTAAGTCCAGCTTCTCTCCTCCTCCCTGTAAAATGACCTCTAATAAGATAACACTGACTCATCATTACATCACACTACTGACAATAGATGATTTCACAGCTTATCCCTCCCCCTCCTGTACAATGACTCTATATAGATAACATGACCCATCATTATATCACTATGACATAGATGAGTCACAGCTTATCCCTCCCCCTCCCTGTACAATGACCTCTATATAGCTTAAACACGACCCCCCAGCATTACACCACTACAACAATAGATGATGTCACAGCTTATCCCTCCCCCGCCCGGGACTATGAATAACGTCTATATAGTAACACATGACTCATCATTACATCACTACTAACATAGATGAATGTCACAGCTTATCTCCTCCAATCCCGTCAATTGACCTTTATTAGAAACACTGACCCATCATTACATCACTACTGACAATAGATGATTTTGTCACAGCTTATCTCCCCTCCCCTCCCTGTACAATGACCTCTATTTAGATAACAACTGACCCAACATTACATCACTAACTGACAATAGATGATGTCCAGCTTATCTCCTCCCCCTCCCTGTACAATGACTCTACTATAGTAACACTGACCATCATTACATCAGTAATGACAATAAGATGATGTCACAAGTCTCTTATGTACTCCTCCCCGACCCGTAGCAATGACCTCTAATAGATAAAACACTGACCCCCATCATTACATACTACTGACATAGAATGATTGTCAAGCTTATCTCCTCCTCCTCTGTACAATGAACCTCTGATAGATAACAACTTGGACCACATCACTTACATCACTACTGGACAATAGATGATTGCACAGTTTATCTCCTCCCATTCCTCTGTTTGAATGACGCTTTTAATGTACTCTTCCTTTTTTGAGTATGTTATAACACGGATTTTATGTGCCGTGTCTATTTTGTTTACTCCACACCCACTACTGCAATAATGTTATGTTCGACGAACGGCGCCGCAGTATCGGTCCCCAGCACGCGTTCATGCATTCTGGGACCGACCACACCAAGCCGCACCCTCACATTGTATGACCGTAGCGCTGAGAACCCACTGAGATCCCCTACAGTACCACACCTCCCTGCTTCCCATAGCTATCCGCAATCCACCCCCATCTTTATGTGCCCCAGCCATTTGCAGCGCTGTTACAGCCAGGCACTGCGTCTCAGCATCGCTTGGTATGCGCTGAGTAACGCGATATCCTAGCCCGGACCTCACTATCCCGGATACCAAATGGACACTTCCTTTTTATAGATAACAGCTGATCCAGTCCTTACATCATATTGACAATAGATGCATTATGTTCACAGCTTATTCTCCTCATCCCCTCCATGTACAAAGAGCCCACGTCACTCTATGAAGAGATAACACGACCGATAACTTCATTAGCAGTCAACTAATTGAGCAATAGATTGATGTCCCAGCTTACTCCTATCGCTCCCTTGTACAAGACCTCCTATATAGATAACACTAACCCATCTACACTCAATATGACAATAGATGATGGTCACAGCTTTCTCAGTCCTCCCCCTCCCTGTACAATGTCCTTATATAGATAACACTGACCCATCATACATCACTAAATGACAATAGATGGATGTCACAGATTCGCTCCATCCCCCTACTGTACAAATGACCCCTTAAAGATAACACTGACCAATATACATCACTACTGACAATAGATGACGGAGTCACAGCGTATATCCTTCCCCATCCCTGTAAACAATGAGCCTCTATATAGATAACCACTGATTCATAGCATACTCACTAGTTGGGACGGAATAGAGGAGAGGTCACAGATTATCTCCTCCCCCTCCTGTACAATGAACTCTATATAGATAACACAGACCCATCATTACATCACTACTGACAATAATGAATAATGTCAAGCTATCACCTACCCTCCTGTACAATGACAATCTATAAGATAAACAATTGGGGCATGCTCCCATTCAGTACATCACGTACTGACAAATAGATTGGTCACCGCTATATCTTCCTTCCCCGCCCTGTACATGACCTGCTATATAGAACACACTGACCCATCATTACATCACTTAGCAACTGACAAGTAGATGACTGTTCAAGCTTATTCCTCCCCCTCCCTGTACAATGGCCTCTATATAGATAACACTGACCCATCAGGACATCATAATGACAATAGATGATGTCACAGCTTAATCTCATCCCCTCCCTGTACCAATGACATCTTATAGATAACATGAACCCTCATTACATCACTACTGACAATAGATGATTTTTGTCCAAGGCTTATCCCCTCCCCCTCCCGGTAACAAGACCTCATATAGATAACACGACCCATCATTACATCCTTACTGACAATTAGATGATGTCACAGCTTATCTCCTCCCTCCCTGTACAATGACCATCTATATAGATAACACTGACCCCATCATACATACTAATGACAATACCAGATGATTGTCAACATGGGAATTTATGTCCCCTCCTTCCGCCCTGTAAAAACACCTCTATATAGATAACAGCTGAACCATTATTTACATCACTACTGACCAATAGGATGATGTACAGATTATCTCCTCCCCCTCCCTGACAGTGACCTCATATATATAACAGCTGACCTTCATTACATCACTACTGACAATAGATGATGGTCACAGCTTATCTATCCCTGTACAAATGACCTCTTTTAGATACTTTGAAATTTATGAAAAAGTACAAAAATATAATGGGCAAAGTCTGGACTAAAAACTGAAGTGGTTTTACGAAATTTCCGTTTTGCACGAATTCCGCCAGGCTTCACGGGACAGAAACGGGGGGGGGGGTGGGGGGGGGGGGGCGGGGGTGGGGGGGGGCGGGCGGGGGAGTTCGTGGCCTTCGGGGGACAACTCGACAAGATTCGGAAAAAGCGCGGGAATTTAAAAAACGAAATGTGTAAGATCAAGCAACTTTACATGCACGAGAAGAAACAGGTGAACTCCGCGGAACCGGCGCAGCAGCCGGACACCTACTGGACACGGCGCGCACGACCTTAGTGAATCCCGGCAGAACCCGAATCCACGTCGGACAACGCGCCGCGGGATCGCGACAGGACCGGGTAAGTAAATGAGGCCCATTATCTGATCACTGTACTGGACTTCCTTGGGTCCACCACATAAGATTTTTATTACTGCCTGCCCTCCATCAGCCTGAGTGGCCTCTATATTTAGTCGTCTTCTGCTGGAGCTTTGGGTTCCAGTATTGGGTGGGATCTTGGACTCACAGTAGGATCCTCTGATTCCCTTGTGGGCCTGTCCCACACTGATCTTTTATAAAGATTGGGTTTATCAGACCGGCGCTGGACTGGGGTTCCTTGGGCCCAAAATATACAATTATTCTAGGGTTCCATCCTCCTTTAACCCCTGGGAGATAGACGAGTAGCTTCTGGATTAGGTTCTCATCTGGTGGGTGGACCTGCTTCTCTGGTGGGTCAGTCTGACTCAAAAGTGGTAAAATATTCCCACGAATCAAAAAAAATCTTGGTGAGAAGAACAAAAAAGAAAAGAATTCTTTCAAAACAATTGCACAAAAATGTTTTGCAAAAAATTTGGAGCCTTATTAGTGAAGTTACTAACTAGCGCGACGCAGCTTTGTTCCGAGCCGATCTCTTGATTCCAGCCGCGACTCATTATATCGACAACTTAACCGGGATATTTCTTTGTTAGCCGGATGCGATGGCAGAACAAAGTCCTCCCCAATTCTTTCAACTAATTTCAGTGATAAAGCGGCTTTACCCGAAGACGGAGCAGTGAGATCCCGGCGGCTGCCTGGGGGAAGCGCGGACGGTGTAATTACTGGAGCTCTACTTCTCACCGGCAACACATAAATCTGTCACGGCTCCGAGCTTAATCTACTCCGCGCTGCGCCCCGGCTTTCTTCATGCCTTTGTCACTTAATACTTCTTACAGTAAAAGTTACCGCGGTCTAATGTGTCCATACATCAATCACATCCAAGATGATACAGGAAGATAGATAACTAGATAGATTGGAGGTAGACAGGACAGAGATGTGCAACACCCCTGCCGATGCAAGGCAGAGGGGTTGTTGCGAATACGTCCCACCATGTAGCTTGCAGCCTGTGTAGGGTCTGATCAGCCCCACAGCAGGTCACTACATAACACAGGGGAACACTGCAGCGGTAGAGTCTGCCTGGTAAGGCAGGAGTTAATTGTTGAATGTGATGTAAAATGTGTTAACCAATCACAGCGGTTTATATATTGTATCTGTAAGCTGGGATGCGGTTGGAGGAGGAACCACCACCTGACCAGAGGGAGTAATAAAACTCCTGGTCAGGAAAGTTCTAGAGGCAGAATAGAGTAGAGAGGAGAACAGATTGCAGCCAGAGCTCAGCTCACTGCCTGAGCAGTTCTGAGGAGTTAGTGAGGAAAGGGGTATCATCCTACCTTCAAGGGTGATATCTGAAGTAACCCAGGACAAGCTGAAGCATCCTACTAGGACACAGCTATCTCCCAGCCTGCCATTGCATCCAGGCTGGTGATCTACATCCTGTGGCTCCCTCCAACTGCATCTCCAGCATTTTACCATTTTGTCAAGGCACGTTGCTACTGTTCCTGTCGGTTCCAATAAAGCACTGTAAGTTATTTTTGTTCAACATCTGCCTCCGTCTGGTCCCTGCTACTACGGCTGTCACCAAAGGGTTGCCCCAGGGAGATCCGCTATAGCAGCCTCTCCCTCATCATTTCTTGCCAACACCACCCTGCTGGAGACCTGCCAGGCTGTAGGACAGCCCTCCGGTTCCCCATACCAAGCACCGTGACACTAGCGTGCCTAGGCCGCAACCGCCAGTCACTCAGGTACTGCGGGCCCAGGCTGTCTCCAGGCCCCAAGAAAAGGCTAGGCCCCGGTGGGGGATGTTGCAGATGTGATGTCACACAGGTGCACGGCTCGTTATATCCCTGGTCATGTGATGTCACACAGGGGCATGGCTCGTTATATCCCTGGTCATGTGATGTCACACAGGTGCATGGCTCATTATATCCCTGGTCATGTGATGTCACACAGGTGCACAGCTCGTTATATACCTGGTCATGTAATGTCACACAGGAGCACGGCTCGTTATATCCCCGGTCATGTGATGTCACACAGGTGCACAGCTCGTTATATCCGTGGTCATGTGATGTCTCACAGGTGAACAGCTTGCTATATTCCTTGTCATGTGATGTCACACAGGAGCGCGGCTTGTTATATCCCTTGTCATGTGATGTCACACGGGTGGACAGCTTGTTATATCCCTTGTCATGTGATGTCACACAGGTGCATGGCTCATTATATCCCTGGTCGTGTGATGTTACACAGGTGCATGGCTCGTTATATCCCTGGTCACGTGATGTCACACAGGTGCACAGCTTGTTATAACCCTGATCATGTGATGCCACACAGGTGCATGGCTCATTATATTCCTGGTCATGTGATGTCACACAGGTGCACAGCTCGTTATATCCCTGGTCATGTGATGTCACACAGGCGCACGGCTCTTTATATCCCCGGACATGTGATGTCACACAGGTGCACAGCTCGTTATATCCCTGGTCATGTGATTTCACACAGGTGCACAGCTCGTTATATCCCTGGTCATGTGATGTCACACAGGTGCATGGCTTGTTATATCCCTGGTCATGTGATGTCACACATGTGCACAGCTCGTTATATCCCTGGTCATGTGATGTCACACAGGTGCATGGCTCGTTATTTATCCTTGGTCATGAGATGTCACACAGTTGTGGGGCTTGTTATATCCCTGGTCATGTGATGTCACACAGGTGCACAGCTCGTTATATCCCTGGTCATGTGATGTCACACAGGTGCACGGCTCGTTATATCCCTGGTCATGTGATGTCACACAGGTGCATGGCTCGTTATTTATCCTTGGTCATGAGATGTCACACAGTTGTGGGGCTTGTTATATCACCAGTCATGTGATGTCCCACAGGTAAATGGCTCATAATATCAGACATCACATGATCAAGGATATATAACGAGTTGTGACCCAGTGAGTCCATAATGTGCTGTATGTTAAATTGATTTCTTTGGGACATTTAAAATGGTAAAATATAATAACTTTACCCAGAAGCAAAAACCTCTATATATAGTGATCCTGTAGGTCCGCCCCTTTATAGAGCCCTGGAGGATGACTAGGACTCTCCTCCTGCACCTCAATCACCACACAAATAACCCAGAAACATAAATTATAAAAATAATAATAATTGTTTCTGAAACGGCCGTAAGACAATGTCGCTTTTCCACGGGCGCGGTGTCATGTCAGGGTCTCTTAGTCGCTGAGACATGTCGCATTAGCGCTGTGTCACTGCGAGATTCCCTCATTATCTTCAAAGTCCAATTATGCTCCAATTTGGTTAATCCTGCATTGCTCTAACGAAGACGGATCCTTTTACTGTGACTAATTAATTAAAATTATTATATTTTACTAAAACTAACACATTTCCTGCTTAGTGGAGCGCGGAGTTCGGGGTCTCATCGGGGACAATCGTTAAGTAAGTGGAGAATCTTTAGTTATAATTTGGGAGATTATAATTTTGTAAGGTTATAATTTCTTTTTTCACTGTTGTTGATTTGTTTTATATTCGAGGTTTTTTTCCTGTTTGATAAGTTAGGGCAAAAAAACATAAATTTTATTAACCAACCGGGTGAATATCTCCCATAGTCCGTCCTCATCCATCTGCTGAGCATCATAAGAGGAGCTCCCTCACTTGGGTCACTTGGTGTCCTATAGCCAATGGAATCTACAATCAGAAGTTTCGCAATGAGGGTCATCAACTGAGCCCTTCTGCCTTCTCTGACACTATTAGGCTTCTACGGATGACCACGTGGCCATCGTTAGGTCTAGATCTTTTTGGCAACTTCTTAGCAGTCATGATTCCAAATTCTAGGTCAGAAGAAGATGGACTTTTGCATAACAAGATGACTACATGCTATCCAAGAGGTAGCTAACATTACCAGTACCATGTATGTGGTTTCCCAGTCTTTAGGGTGGTCCCAGAGCTGGTACCATCCACAATCGGTCGTTTTACGTTGAGGACCACTCTACTGAGCCCTACATTTCCATAAGTGTTGTAACCCAGGTCTTAATCTGACCTAGTGATCTCTGAACATCAGCTTCCATAGACAGCTGGGTCATTGTTAGATATGTATATGACATGGTAACCTCTAGGCAGCCATGACCATCACATTGGTTGTCTTCCCGTGATGTTAGGAGATGGACTTGTGCCTATAAACAGATGGCTGTCTGGTAACTGGACCAGTAGATATTCATGTGTGTTCTTCGGCTTTAAAGTGGTCCTACAGATGCTACCACCCAGAAGTTTATACTTTTCTATAGATTGTAGACCTCAGGGTCATCGTTCGGTCTTCATCTCTCATGGCCATGTCTTTGATAGACTGGTGGATATTAGATGACTAAGTTCTATCTAGTGGTAGATAACTGGACCAGTAAATGTTTGGGTGTTTTCTTTACTTTACGGTGGTCCTACAGTTGGTGCCATCCACAATATGATGTTTTCACCATGAGGGCTGTCAAAATGAACTCTACATTTGCTTAGAACTTCCATAAATGGTGGACACTGCGGTAATTTTTAGGTCTTCAGGTATCACGGTGAGATCTCAGTAGTCTTGAAGATGTGATGACTGGGTCGATGGAGATGACAGAAGAAATGATGTGTCCTGCCTTTCTAACAACTTCGATGCTTCGGTTACTTTTGACGATGGCATAAAAAATGATTTATGCAATTAATTATTTGCAGCCCATGAGCGATCACCAGACGTACATTCTCATGGATAAAGGGTTTCCGAAAGACAAGAGTCCACCACTTATCAATAAGTCCAGTGTAACCTAAATTCCACCTCATCAGAAGCTCAGACTATGGCCACGTCCATCTTCTATACTTCATCCCACAGCTCGGCTTCTTCTCATTGACTGCTCTTCAGCTCTTCAAACATTGGTGCCCAATAAACTAGCCCTAGATATTTTTGTGACTTGAGGCTCGTCCTTAATATTAAGGAGATGGCTTGTTGTGAATTTTTTTCCCTATTCTCAATGTTTTTGTCTATTTTGTATAGATTTTCTAAGACTGACAATGATCTAAGCCAAACGAGTCCCGGGTGTCCGAGCAGAAGCACATTAGATTTCAGCTCATGTAGGTCGACTGCCTTGTTTTGCGCTATAATTGGTTTAACTATTTTAATGAGAGCTGGCTGAGTTATTCAGACTCAAAGACTCCCCTGAATGATCTTTCCCCTCGTATGCCAATCAGCACCTGACAACTCCTCGCCTCTTTAACCAAAGGCCAGTCCCCCGTCACTTCACTTTTTCCTCTTTCTAAATCATTCAGTGAAATGAAGTTCTCCCTGTGACAGCTGAATATTGGATGGAGTTTGTGCTGTGCCGGAGCAATGTTTAATTTTGTACCAGCTCCCCCCCCCCCCCCCCAGCACCCTCCACTCTTCTCTGTGGTCAGCAGATGCCAGCAACCATCGGGATGACAAATGATGTCTTCCAGTTTGACACCTGGGCTGTAGACATTGATAAACTAAAGATACTCCTGACTCCATTTTTCAGTCCACCAGGCTCCTTCTTGAGGAAGGAAGAGTCGAGGATGGATCGGGGTCCTTCCAGCAACACTAACATTGTATCCATCAGCGTCGCTGACATTAATTGTTGATTTTTTTTTACCTCCCTCTCGCTTCTTCTTCAGTTTCCGTGGATTTACTTGTTCCCAGAATGAGAATGATGACCCATCACAGGTCACAAAACCTTGCAGTGTACCAGTAAATATCAAAAGATTTTGGATGTGATCAACAGAGTTTACTACATAACATAATAATTCTTGGTAATTATTGTTGGGCTTTATTAGAATTGGCTCAAAGGTTTTTCCTTTAATGAATGTATGAGGAAGTTTTGTTTGGATTTTGGGTTTGTTGAACAAGATCAAGGTTCAGGGGAATTTTGTCAAGAGTGACGTTGTCACAAGGAGGACATAAGTGTGGATATAGGTGGTTGGGTTGTTGGACTTGGCCAAGGTTCATACCCAAGAGTCTAGAAAGGATTTTTAACATAGATTATAGGTGAGTGGAAGGAGGGAATATCCAAGGTTCAGGGTCCAGTGACGGTGTCACAAGCAGAACACAGTCAAGGTTCAGGGTCAAGTGATGTTACAAGCAGGAGATACCGATGGTCCAAGGTCTAGTGATGTCACAAGCGGGATACAACCAAGGTTCAGGTTCCAGAGATATTGTCATAAGCAGGACATGCCCAACATTCAGGCATGATGTCATAAGCAGGACATGTTTCTAGGCCCATTGTTGTCACAAGCAAGACATGGCCATTGTCCAGTGATGTCACTGATAGGACAAAACCAAGGTTCAGGGTCCACAGATGTTGTCATAAGAAAGGACATACCCAAGATATAGGGTCCAGGGATGTAACAACCAGGACATAGCAATGATCTGTGATCCAATTATGTAAAAAACAAGACATTTACAAGGTTCATGGTCCAGGCATGTTCTCACAAGCAGGACATCCCCAAGGTCCAGGGTCCAGTGATGTTGTAACAAGCAGGACATGCCCAAGGTTTGGGTGCAGTGGAGTAATGATGTGTCACAAGCAGCACATGCCCAAGGTTCAGGGTCCAGTGATATCACAAGCAGCACATGGCCAAGGTCCAGGGTCCAGTGATCTCACAAGCAGCCATGCCCAAGGTTCAGGGTCCAGTGATCTCCACAAGCAGCACATGCCCATGGCCCAGTGTTGTTGTCACAAGCAGGATATGTCCAAGGTTAGAATAGGGAGGTGGTCACCAGACAAAACTTACACAGGTTTGCAGATGAGTGGTAGTTTTGCTGAATTTGCTCAAGGTTCAGGGAAGTTTTTACGAGGAGCATTACATGGGTTCATGTGCCTGTGCCCAAAGTTCTTGGTCCAGAGAAGTTGTACTGATACCACTGATGCCATTCTGCCCTATGTAACAAAGTTGACCTAAGTTTTAATTGAGTTGTTGAGATGTGACCTACAGTTTGGATTCTAAGCGGGTAAGTAATAGTGAGCTTGTTGGACCTGCCAAGGTTCGGGATCCAGAAAAGTTGGCACAATGAGTACATGCCAAATGTTCAGGGTCTGGAGTAGTGATCAGATGGAGGATTTGAAACCGGGTCAACTGGGCAGTGAATTTGTCAGACATTCCCAAGAGTTAACCCTCTGTTGCTTAGCTTCTGAATGGCAGAGCAGGAAGTCCATTGCTCCCCGCTCTGCCAGAGCTTAAGACTGCATTGGCTCCTTGAAGACATCAGTGTGGGGACCTGTTGATCTTCAGGGCTCCAGCCAGTTGCCTTATGTGTGAATATGTCCCTGATCATCCCCATAATTACATAAAGTTGTAGAAATAAGCAGATCCATTTGTTTCCGGTGGACCTCAGGGTCCATATTATGTATTCTGCAGGATACTCAGGACTTTTAATTGATGTGTTTTGTATTAGTATTCGGAGATGTTTTCTGGAGAGAGGAATGAACCTGTCAATAGGAGTGAGTGCTTGGACGGTGATGTATGTGGGTATTATAATGAGGGGAGCTCGTGGGGTCTCGTTCTGGTGCCAGGATTCCAGGGAAGACTTCTTCACGGCAGACGTGTTCACCGATCTCCGCACGCTGAGCGCACACTAGGAGAGCGGAGGATAATGCGCGGGATTCTGGAGAGCGCCAGTTATCTCTGTGGTAAGGCGGTGATAATAACCCGATAAACTACTGAAATATCTCCACAGGTGAAGACCACAGCCGAGCCAAATAACAGCTTACGGATAATCAGACGATGCGCCGTTTCCAGATTCGATGGATGTGTTTTACATAAATTAAAAAAACTGAAAAAATTCTACTAAAATAAAAGCTATTTTGAAAGATGGACATTTTAAAAGGGAAATCTAAAGCCCCGACGGCTGGAGGCTCCCTACTGCATCTCCGGAGATCAGCAACAGGGATATTGGGGTCTTCTTTACCTCTCACTAAGGCTTTTCCTGACCAATTGCTTAGTTTGGCTGGACGAACAGATCAAAGAAGAGTAATGGTCGTCCCAAACTTCTCCCATTTAAGAACTATACGATGTGGGAACATCGTAGAAACATCTTTGGAACCTTGACCAGATCTGTGCCTTGCCACAATTCTGTCTCTGAGCTCCTTGGGCAGTTCCTTAGACCTCATGATTCTCATGTGCATGGACCCTTAGAAATATTATAATTGCAATTTCCAAGTCAGGAAGAAATTTTTCTGCAAATTTGAGATAATTGAGGTCCTTTCTATAGGGGGTATTGCCTTCTTCTGGATCAGCACTGTAAGACAGGTTGGAGTCAATAGATTACTGTTCAAGTGAGGCATTTGGGGTTACTCTATAGGACCGTGACAAGATCCCTATGACAAGACTCTATACTATGGCCGCCTGCATGAGGCTTCACACATAAGGGTCACTGACGGCAAAGTGTAGACTAAAAGGAATAGATGTCTGTGGATATTATTTAGATCCAATCCTTTATTCTCGCAGTATTATAGTAGTTATATTCCTGTACATAGGGGGCAGTATTATAGTAGTTATATTCTTGTACATAGGGGGCAGTATTATAGTAGTTATATTCCTGTACATAGGGGGCAGTATTATAGTAGTTTATATTCTTGTACATAGGGACAGTATTAAGTAGTTTATATTCCTTGACATAGGGGCAGTATTATAGTAGTTATATTCTTGTACATGGGGGGCAGTATAATAGTAGTATAAATCTTGGACATAGGGGGGCAGTATTATAGTAGTTATATATTCCTGTACATAGGGGGCAGTATTATAGTAGTTATATCTTGTACATAGGGGCAGTATTAATAGTAGCAGCTTATATTCCTGCAGCGGTAACTATACACCTAATCCAGGACACTAGTGACTGTGATCGCTGATATGACCCCCCAGCTTATATACTCCTGCAAGTCCATCTCCCACCCACCTTACCCAGAACAATACTGGACTGTCTCTGCTGATGACCCCAAGCTATATACACCCGGCATGGGTAGGTAATCACCCCCTAATCCAGGACACTAGTGATGTCGACTCTGCGTGATTGAACGACCGCCAAGCTAGTCCTCATTGCAATAAGTACTCATTCCCCCCCAAAGACTTACCCCAGACACTAGTGGACTTCGTGTCTCTTGTGATGCTCGCCCAGCTGGGTGTATACGGATGCTGAAGTTACCATCATCCCCGCCACCTGACCCAAGAAACACTAGTGGACGGTCTCCTCTGCTGTCTCCAACATCATTGTCCTCTCTCTTCTTGGAGTCTTTCTTAGACTGAAACTCCTTATGCTTATCCACCATCTATAGCCGACCCCACCCACTATTAACCCCAGGGGTAACAGAAGACCACCATCTGGGGTTGGTGCTGGACCTGAACTTCTCCTGAAGCCCGTAAAATCAACTCTCTTGCTCGCGCTCTAGCTGTCTGCCGCACTCTCAAAGAAATCTGCCAGAATCCGGACATTTATCTGACAATGGAAACCTGCTAAAAATGATAATTATGCGCTCTGTATTCTCTCCCCTAGCTCCTATAACGCCTCTACTAATCATCTTCAACTCGCTAAACTTGCTTGCGCTGCCCAATCTATGCCAAGCCGCAGCCAGGCCTCGTCTTCAGCACCACAACGCTAGACACGGATGCCTTCCATGTGTGCCCACACACTGCAATGGTTACCTTCTCTTCGAAAAACAGATATTAAACTAATACACCCTCATCGCAGCAAGCTCTGTATAATGTGCAACTCGCTGCATCTCTCGTTCTATCGCGCCTCCGTGCCTTCCATCTACCAAGTGATATAGATTAATCTCAAGGCAGTGTCTAAGACTCATCTCGGCTGCACCAATGCTTCGGAATGTTTTCAGACTATAGCTCAAGCTCCACCTGTTGCAAACATGTTCTTATACCCATCTCCATAATTCCCAGCGTCACATTGATCCTGGACTTTGTTTATTAAATTATTATATTCTGTTTCCGTAAAGGGACATGCTGAACCAGATAAAGCTCTTAATAACTATTGGTGTCCCCCCTCACCTCAGTACTGTAACTCTTGTGTCACACCCCCTCATCCTCATAGACGTAAGCTCTGGTGTTCCCACCCATCCTCATAGTGCTGGTAAGCTCTGTGTACTTCACCCATATCCTCATGTACTGTACGCTCTTGTGTGTCACCCCCTCATCCATAGACTGTAAGCTCCTGTGTCACCCACCCCCTCATCTCTAGACTGTAAGCTCCTGTTCACCCCCGCATCCTCATAGAACTGTAAGCTCTTGTGTCCTCCCGTATCTTCATAGACTGTAGCTCTGGTGTTCACCCCTCCTCCTCATAGACTTGTCAGCTCGTTGTGTTCCTCCCTCATCCTCATAGTCTGTAACTCTCGTGTCCACAGCCTCCCGCATCCTCATAGATGTAAACTCTTGTTCTCCCTCAATCCATGACTGTAAGCTCTTGTTGTCAGCCCCCCCTCAATCCTCATTAGACTGTAATCTTTGTCAGGTAACGTACCCCCCTACGATCCTCATAGACTGTAAGCTTTCTGTGTCCCCTCTCCGCATAGACCTGTAAGCCCTTGTGTCAACCCCACCCCTATCCTCATCGACGTAAGCTCTTGGTGTCACTCCCATCATCCTCATCAGACGTAACGCTGTGTTGGTTTCCCTCTCCCCCTCATCCTCATTAGGCTGAGCTCTTGTGTCACCCCTCATCTCAGAGACGTAAGCTCTTGGTCCCTCGCCATGACTACCTCTTGGTCCCCTCATCCTCATAGGACTGTAAGCTCTTGTGTACCCCCTCCCATCTCATAGACTGTAAGTCTGTGTCACACCCTCATCCCTCATATTAAGGCGCTTGTTCTCACCAGCTAGCTCTTGTGCCCCCTCATCCTCATCAGACTGTATGAGCTCTTTGTCCCCTCCTCACCAGCCACGACTCTCCGTAGACGCTTAGCTCTGTGTCTAACCCGCATCCATAGACTGTAAGCTCCTTGTTGTCACCCCCACTCATCCCATAGATGTAACCGTCCTTACCGCATAGACGTCAAGCTTGTCACCACTGTACTCTTGTCACCCCGCCTCATAGATGTAAGCTCTGTGTGGTCACCCCCTCATCTACGACCTGTACCCTATCCATAGACTGAAGCTCTCGGTCCACCCGAACTCATCTCATAGATTAAGCTCTGTTGTCAACCTCTCATCTCATAGACCTGTAAGCTCTGTGTCCCCTCATCCTCATAGACTGTAAGTCTTGTGTCACCCCCCTCATCCTCATAGACGTAAGATCGTGTGTTCTCCCCTCAGCCTCATAATGGAAGCTCTGTGTCCCCCTCATCTATAGGACTGGTAAGCTCTTGGTCACCGCTCACATCCTCACTCATGACTGTAGAGCTCTGTTCCCCACCCCCCCTCATCTCATAGGAACTGAGGAGTGACATCATTAAGCTGTACTGTGTGTCTTCATCCGCAAGACTTAACCTGGTGCCCTTTCCTATAACAGAAGGGTCCCCTCATAGGATTTATCATGGTCCAGCCATTACAGACTAGTCTTGTGTGTACCTCTCATAACTGAAGCAGGTGTCTGAGGCACCGTAGCCTACTGCTCTGACCCCGTGAAAAAATAGGACCTGTCCTATGTTTTTCAGGGCAATAATACTGCGACCGTGCGCATATATCCCTACTGGAGAGGGGCGTGGGCGTGTGTTCAGTGCTCCTTCACCCCTCTCCGTCTCCTCCTCCGCGACGCTTGCCGTGTGCATCCCACGTGGGCACCCTGGTCCGTGTTGCTGAAGTTCCAAGCCTAATATTGGGAGGTCCGGTAATAATCCCTGTGAGCTAAATATTAACTCTATAGTTGATCTACTACATACATACAGTGTATAGATGATAATAATGGCCGCCATTACTGTAACTATCACATTAAAATACTGCGGAGGAAGGTGGTGGAGGGAAGGTAAACCAGGAGAGGAGGTACCGCACCTAACTCTGCAGGGGGGGGGGGGGGGGGTGAATGACCGGCCTAACAATGGGATTATAAAAGCTCCTCTCTAGGGTCCTGGGGGTCTCTGTATTTTTATTTGCCCCTGATTACAATGTGTCGGAGGCCAGCTCGGCTTTTGGCGTCCATACACCATCGATTCCTCCCACTTCCCCCAGCGGTGTGTGCGGAACAATGATTGGGATAATGTAATTGAAGCCCCGCCCTCGACTCCTCCAGGATAATTACCGTCCCCCCCATAGACCCCATTTAGCGATAACCTTGTGTTATTAGACAGATCAGCGTGTCCGGCGACTGCGAAGTCAGCGATCGCCGCTGATCCCCGGCTCCCTACAACGACACCAGAACACTGCTACCTCGTCTATTTTTCACAGTCCTGACCCGACACGGGAGCCGATGTTTGATTTAGACGGTGTTAAAGAGACATTGGAAATGAGCTCGGAACTGATTGGAACTTTTTGGAACTTTTTGTTGCAAAAAATTGCAAAAATTTTGCAAAACAAACGCTAAGTATCAAAATCACTAAATATTCCGACCAGCGACAAGACCACAGAAATTTCCCAAAATACACGGACGACAAAACCGTACCTTATATACTATGCGCCACTGGCGAGTGCAATAAAAGCCGCCATTAGCATACTAGTGCATCAAGTAATACTGCACATAAATACTGGCATAATAATACTGCATAATATCCTGCATAATATGATTAATACTGCATAATAATCTGAATCATACTGACTGCATAATAATACTGCCACATAATAACTGCCATATACTAATAATATACACCAATGAATTCATAATAATATCTGGAGATAATACTGAGATACATAATGACTGCATAATAATACTGCATATACTGCAAATAATACAACCATATACTGCATCATAATACTGCATAATAACTACTGCATAATACTGCCACATAAGACTGCATAATAAACTGACAAATGAATAGGATCACACCAGTAGTACTGACATACATACTGCATACAATACACCAGATACTGCCCAAAACACTTCAACTAATACTTGCTATAAATATGCATAAAAATATCTGCATAATAATAGCTGCACTATTAATGACTGCATAATGACTAATAATACACATATACGTGCCACATAACACGCATAATAATACTGCTACTACTGCAGCATATCTGCATAGATAATACTGCACATACTACCTGGCACTAATAATACACCATATACATGCACATAACTGCATAATAAACTGCACATAATACTGCAGTAATATACACATATACTGCACATACCATACTGACATAATTAATACTGCATAATACATACTGCATACATAATACTGCTCATAATAATACACCAATACTGCCATAATACTGACCCTAATAAACTGCATAATAATACTGCATAATACTAGCACAATAATACGCATAATAATACTGCATATAATTACTGCATAAAGATGCATAATATACGGCCCATAATACTGATAATACTACATAATAATACACACCATATACTGCACCATAAACTGCATAATAATAACCTGCATAAACGCATAATTACTATATGCATAATAATACTGCATAATACTGCATTCATAATACACCATATACTGCCAAATACTGCAATATCATACTGCACATAATACTGTCACATATACTCATATAATAATCTGCACATAATACTGCTAATCTAATCACATATATGCACATAAATACTGCATAATACTACTGACTATGCACATAATACTGCAGATCTGCAATAAGACGCTATCACATAATACGCATAATATTGACAAATATGAAATAATCGATGCATAATAAATACCACCATATACTGCAACATAAAGACGCCATAATAAATACTTGCCAATACTGCATAATACACACATATACTGCCCAATGATACTGATACATAATATGCATATAAATACACAATACTGCACATAATCTAACGCATAATAATCCGCATATTAATACCCAATATACTGCACATCTGCATAATACTGCATCAATAATACGGCCTTAATAATACTGGCATAGACTACTACAATATACACCATACTGCACATAATGAACTGCAGAACAGTAATGACTGAAGCTCACGAAGACCTCGTACCTACAAGTAAAACACTTTAGGCACCTCAATCCCGACTATAAAAAACCCCTTATAAACCAACTATGAATAAACACAGATACAACGCTTGCTGGGGTTAATGCTTCATTGTTTATTACCACCCAAAAAAGGTGCCTAATAGCTACAACAATGCGGCTTTAAGATTGATTTTATTGGTCTCTTTGTGACTCGGCCCCATATGTCCAGATGGATCCCAAGCGTGTCAAGCAGGCCAGCCGGCCTTCTCTGCACATCTTTCCTTTTTCCCCCAGTACGGACTTCAGAGATAAACAGAAAAACACTAAATTAACATTTAAAATTAACAAGAAACAAACACAAGGGAGGGAGGGTGGGCAAGAGGTATGGTGAGAGGGTGATACAGGTGCTTATAAACCCCACGTACACTTGGCGGGGGACGTGGTCGGTAAGCCATAGAGGGGAGGATGGTAGCTCCAAAAACACAACCCGCCCCCTATAAACATTAAAGTGCAACACCCAATAAAAATTAAGTCTACGAAAACTACCCCAGCCTCCATGTCCAGGCACCTCACCTCCACAATATGGACTCCCTCTTGTCCATAAACTACAGAGGTCAACCACGTATTCTCACACTTATATGATTGATCATCGCTACTGGCAGATAGGATTCAACAAGTTCTTGTGTGCCCGCCATAGGAATCGCCCGCCCCTTGGGCTAAGTATACAAATGCAGAATTCTCTAGATTCAGGCCCGGATCTTTTAGCTAGCAGACCACTGATGGTGCGGTAACAACTTCACTTAAAGACCATTGTGCAATTGGCAGGCGTGTCCTCCTTTAAAAATAGGTCAAAGCACTTCCTAAAATTAAGGAAAAAAAAAGCTCATGAAACAGACAGAATGCAGAAAGTGCTCACCCCTATCGTGTGGCTCACATACATCTGCTCATCCCTGGGTACTCACATTTTCCACAACCTTTGGGTGATCCTTATGAAGTTGCTGGAGCAGTAGACGTTCTCATCCTAAACATAACGCCCATTGAACAGTCAGATTTCTGGCGGCACTTAGCGATACGAGACAAGTACACCTACATTGTGTAATCTACGCGGCCTGACTTACGGGATGTGCACCCGCTGGGGGATAGACAGCGCCGCGCTCCCCCCACCCATATACCCCCCACCAATCCACGCCACAGCGTTGTAGACGGAGGCGGGTGATTATTCATCATCCCTTTTAATGAACGCTCTTGATGGAACTCCCCAAATATTCGGCTACAACTCCAGAAGTTATGAGAATGGAGGTAGACACCTCCAGGGAGCGGCGCAATTTATAGATCGACACATTAACGCTCCACGCACGAGATGCTGACCTTTTTTTTTTTTGAGGCTCCAGAAATCATCCATAAGTCGATGCAGGCACTATTTGTCCACAGATAATTAACTATTTTAAACTATTACTTTTGGCGGTGTCAGGGAGAGGAGAGAGAGGCCTCGACTCCGTTGTATTATCTGCAGGGTGCGGCGCCGGGAGCTGAGAGCCTATGAGCGAAATTCGGTGTCACAAGTTAAGAAAGATTGATCTGGACAGATAAGCTAAAAGAATTGTCATAGAGAAGGAAAGTGAATAGAGTAAACAACAGGAAACAAGCGCGCATACTGTGTACATAGAGGACTACAACCCGCCCAATGTGACCTGGACACGGATATGGCCCTATTACATAACATACATGACACTATACAACTCCCAACTGACAGGACTAAACATAATACACTCATACTATACATATTTATAAGGACTACACCGACCACACATCACCTGCCACTGGACATGACATACTACAATCCTGCTATTGTATATACATAGAGCACTACAACACCCCCAACATAACAGACCACAGCACTGCCACCAATACAATCCTGTTTTTTATATACATTAGAGCAACTACAAAAACCCCCAACATGACCATGTACCACTGGTACAGAGACAAATACAAGTCCTGCTTGTTCTATATTCACTTAGCACTACCACCCCCCATTATTGGCCAGACCACCGGACAGAGACAAAATACAATCTGAGACATAAACAATCCTGCATTGTATATACATAGAGTTCCTACAAACCCCCAACATGTCAGGATCACGCCGACATGACCAGAATGCACACCTGTTAGATATACATACATAACGTACCTGCAACCCCCCAACATGGCCAGACCACCGGACGAGACATAATACAATTGCTATTCATCTAGATAGTATACAATAACTATAACCCCCAACAATACCCTGACACTGGACATTACTATTAATACATCCTATTATTCTGATATACATAAGCACGACACCCCAACATAACACGAACCACTTAAACAAAAGCCTCACCTACAATCCAACTATTCTATGTATATAGTGTTACTAACACACCCTCAACATTATGACATAATAATATACATTATTAACCTTCCAGCACTACACTTCATAAGGAACGACACTGGACATTGACACATAATACAACCCTCAATTCGTATACCACCTACATAACACTACCAACCCCCCCCCCAACATTACCTGACCCATAATATAATCTATTATTTTCATATAATTCTAAATCAACCAACCACATGACCGACAATCTCTGTGATTGCTCCAAGACATATATAGCACTTCCATGAAGATGAATGTCCATTATAGGAGGCCAGGTGCCTGGGACTGTGTAGTTCCCAGCGTACTGAGAGATCCAGAAGCAGAAGACGCCATCTCTCATCGCTCATATATTTTGGTGTTATCAAAAATAGTACACTGCTGCTCGCCATCGTCACTGTGTTGTAATAAACCGGTCTACACTGCCGGGCACTCACCCGTCTTCCATCATGACACTACGAAGCATCATCCAAGAACGCGGGATAATAGGAGGAGCCCAACCGTATAATTAGGGAGCAAAATCATGTGAGTACAGCGCAAGAACTGACAGCAGAGATCCATGACTAACCAGTGGGACAGGTGGCACTGTACCTGACTGTTGTCAGATATACTGCTGTATGCATACCGCACTTAATAATACTGCCCCCTATCGTCAAGGAAATGATAACTACTTAAATACTGGTTCTTTAAACAAGTCATCGACCCATTCGCTGGCCCATATGTATCAAGAATAAATTACATTGCCCCCGTATAACAGGATAGCTACTAATTACGGGCCCCCTATGTACAAGAATATAACTACTCTAATCACTGCCTCCTATGACAGGAAATATAACTACTATATACTGCCCCTTGTACAACAATATAACTACATACTCGTCCCCTATGCAGATATACTACAGATATCTGCGGACTAGACGGGATATATATATACTGCCCCCTATGTACTGAAATAACTAACTACTATAATACTTACGCCCCCCTATGTTACAGGGATATAACTACTATAATTACTCGCCCCTCCATACGTACAGGAATTATAGACTCTATTAATACTGCCCCCTTAGTGTACAAAATAAACTACTATAATAGTCTGCCCACTATGCGACAGGAAAATGCATATCCCCAAAACCTACATGTAAGATTAACTACTATAACTCCCCTACGTTAACAGGAATATAAACCTACTAGAATACTGTCCCCCTATCTTACAAGAAAATATAAATACTGCCACTGCCCCCATTGTACAGGAATAAACTACTATAAAGTGCCCCTATGTACAAGAATAAACTACTATAATACTGCCCACTATGTACAAGGAATATAACTACTTAATACTGCCCCCTATGTACAGAATATAACTACTATAATCTGCCCCCCTATGTACAGGGAATATAACTACTATATATTGCCCCATGTACAGAATATAAATACTATAAATACTGCCACTATGTACAGTGAATACTAACTTACTATAATACGCCCCTATGTACAGGAATATAACACTATAATAACGCCCATGTGTACAGGAAGATAACTACTATAAACTGCCCCCTATGTACAGGAATAAAACTACTATATACTGCCCCCTAGTACAGAATATTAACACTATAATACTGCCCCCTGGGACAGAATATAACTACTATAATACGTGCCCCCCTATGTACAGGAAAATAAACTCTATAATACTGCCCCCACGTATAAGGAATATAACTACTATAATAATGCCCACCTATGTACAGGAATATAACTACTATAATACTGGCCCCCCCTATGTTACCAGGAAATATAACTACTAATAACTTGCCCATTGTACAGGAAGTATAACTACTTAATACTGCACCCTATGTACAGGAAAATAATACTAGAATACTAGCCCCTATGTACAGGATTCTAACATACTATAATACCGTCCCTAATGTACAGGAATATAATACCTACTCTAACTACTGCCCCCTATGTACAGGAAGATATAAACTTACTATCATACTGCCCCTTGTACAAGGAATGTAAACTACTACTACATGACTTGCCCATGATGTACAAGAAATAACTACATAATACTGCCTCCTATACAAGAATAAACTACTTAATACTGCCCTATGTACAGGAATATAACTACTATCATACTGGCCCCTATGTACAGGAATATAACTACTATAAATGCCCCCATGTAACAGGATATAAACTACTATAATATGCCCCCATGGATACAAGAATATAAACTACTATATACTGCCCCAATGTACAGAGAATATAACTACTATAATACTGCCCCCAGTAAAAGATATAACTACTATAATACTGCCCCCCTAGTACAGGAATATAACTACTATAATACTGACCCTCTATGTACAAGAATATAAACCTACTATAATACTTGCCCCTATGTTACAAGTAATATAACTACTATAATACTGCCCTATGTACAGGATTATAACTACTATAATAATGCCCCCTATGTACAAGATATAAAAATACTATATACTGCCCCCTATGGACAAAGAATATAACTACTATAATACTGACCCCTATTACAGGAATATTTAATACTATAATACTGCCCCCTAATGTACCAAGGAATATAACTACTATAATACTGCCCCTATGTACAGAGAATATACACTACTATAATACTGCCCCCTAGGTACAAGAATATAATATTATAATATGCCCTCTATGTACAAAATATACTATAATACTGCCCCTAGACAGGAAACATAAATACTATAATACTGCCCCCTATGTCCAAGAAATAACTACATAATAATGCCCCCTATGTACAAGAATATAACTACTATAATAATGCCCCCTATGTACAAGAAATATAACTACATATAACTGCCCCCTTGCTACAAGAATATAACTACTATAATACTGCCCCCTATGTACAGGAATATAACTACTATAATACTGCCCCTATGTACAGGAATATACTCTAAAATATGCCCCCTATGTACAGAATATAAACTACTATATTAGTGCCCCTATGTACAAGAATATAACTACTAAATAATGCCCACTGTACAAGAATATATATATAATACTGCCCCTATGTACAAGAATTATACTCACTATAATACTGACTCCCTAAGTACAGGAATATACTACTGATTAATACTGCCCCCTAGTAGAAGGAATA
Organism: Engystomops pustulosus; assembly: GCA_019512145.1. Taxonomy (NCBI): domain Eukaryota; kingdom Metazoa; phylum Chordata; class Amphibia; order Anura; family Leptodactylidae; genus Engystomops; species Engystomops pustulosus. The sequence goes on from WNYA01000420.1 coordinate 93,683, forward strand.
TAACTACTATAATACTGCCCCTATGTACAGAATATAACTACTATAATACTGCCCCCTATGTACAAGAATATAACTACTATATACGCCCCCTATGTACAAGAATATAACTACTATAATACTGCCCCTATGTACAAGAATATAACTACTACTAATACTGTCCCCTATGTACAAGAATATAACTACTATTAATACTGCCCCCTATGTAAGGAAATATAACTACTATTATAATGCCCCTATGTACAGAATATAACTACTTATAATACTGCCCCCTATTGTTACAAGGAAATATAACTACTATAATACTGGCCCCATGTACAGGAAATAACTACTATAATACTGCCCCCTATGTCAAGATTATATCTACTATATACTGCCCCCTATGTACAAGAATATAAACTACTATATACTGCCCCTATGTAAGGAAATATAATACTAGATACGTGCCCTATGTACAAGAATATAAACTACTATAATGACTGCCCCCTATGTACCTAGGAATATAACTCTATAATACTGCCCCCCTATGTACAAGGATAACTACTAATTACTGCCCCTATGGACAAGAATATAACTACTAATAATACTGTCCCTTGTTACAAGAATATAAACTACTATAATATGCCCCTATGTACAGGAAATAACTAATATAATACTGCCACCCCTATGTACAGGACTATAACTAATATAAATACTGCCCCCTATGTACAAGAAAAATACTATATACTGCCCCTATGTACAAGAATAATATACTACATAATTACTGCCCCTCATTTACAGGAAATATAACACTATAATACTGCCCCCTAGTGTACAAGGATATAACTACTATAATACTGCTCCCTATGTACAGATATAACTACTATAATACTGCCCCCTATGTAAGGATATATACTAACTTAACTGCCCCCTATGTCAAGAATATAACTACTATATACGCCCCTATGTACAAGAATATAACTAATAGTAATACTGCCCCCTATGTAAGGGATATAACGACTATATTAAGTGCCCCACAGAACAACGAATATATACTACTATAATACTGCCCCCTATGTACAGGGATATAACTACTATATAACTGACCCTATGTACATAGAATATAAATACTATAATACTGCCCATATGTACAGCGAATATAAACTACTATAATACTGCCCCCTATGTACAAGAATATAACTACTATTACATAACTGCCCACTATGTACAGGGATATAACTATATAATTGCCCCTGGTCAGGAGTATAATACTATAGCTGCCCCCTATGTACAAAAATAACTACTAAATACTGCCCTATGTACAGGAATTAACTACTATAATACCGTCCTATGTACAAGAATATAAACATACTATAATACGTGCTGCGATGTACAGAATATAACTACTATAATACGCCCCCTATGTACAGGAATAGAACTACTTAACATCCACCTAGAAGAATAAGACTATAAATACTGCCCCACTATGTAACAGGGAATAAAATAATTAAATACTGCCCCCTATGCACGAATATAACTACTATAATACTGCCGACCAGAGTACGGAAATATAACACTATTACTGCCCCCTATGGACAAGAAATTAACTACTATAATACTGCCCCCTATATAAAGAATATAACTACTATAATACTGCCCCCTTGTAAGGAAAATAACTACTATAATACTGCCCCTAGTTACAGGAATATAACTCTATAACCGTTCATGTACAGGAATATAACTACTATCATACTGCCCCCCTATGTACAGGAAATAACTACTATAATACTGCTCCTATGTACAGGAATATAACTACTATAATACTGCCCCTATGTACAAGAAATAAACTACTTAATACTGCCCCTATGTACAAGGAATATAACAAATACTAAATTCCTGCCCCGTATGCTACAAGAATATAACTACTATTAATACTTTCCTCCTATGTAAAGAATATAAAGGTCTGTATAATACTGCCCCCTATGTACAGGATATAACTACTATAATAAACTGCCCCTATGTACAGGATATAACTACTATAACACTGCCCCCTATGTACAGGAATATAACTATATAATACTGACCCTATGTTACAAGATATAGAACTACTATATACTGCCCATGTACAAGAATATAACTACTATAATACTGCCCCCTATGACAAGAATATAACTATATAATACTGCCCCTATGTAAAGATATAACTACTATAATACTGCCACCTATGTACAGGAATAAAACTACAGGCGGGGTCACCTAACTTAGAAACCGATTACAGACAACCCATAGTTACAGACTAGGACCCCTCTACCCACTGTTGACCTATGGTGTAAGCTCTCGTGATGCTTTACTATAGTCCCAGACTGCAATTGATCAGCTGTAAGAGTCGTGATGAAGCTGTATTGAAATATCTTGTCCCATTACACCAAAAATTTTGAAACTCAATTGTCAATGGGGCAAAAGAAAAAAAAACTATGTACTAGAACGTTCCATACTATAAAATACTACAGTTATACAGGACACTGAATTACTACAAATATCCAACTTAAAAAAAACCTCCCCCTATTTTTGTATGAACCCGTGGGATGCCTTACAATAATATGCCCCCTATGTACAAGAATATAACTACTATAATACGCCCCTATGTACAAGAATAATAATTACATACATATAATGCCCCCATGTACAGGATAATTTAACTACTATACTAATGCCCCCTATGTACAAGAATATAACTACTATAATACTGCCCCCTAGAACAATGAATATAATCAATATAATACTGCCCCCTATTACAGGAATATAACTATATAATACTGCCCCCATGTACAGGGAATATAACTACTATAATACTGCCCCTCATGTACAGGAATATAACACTATACTAATACTGCCACTATGTACAAGAATATAACTACTATAATACTGCCACCCTATGTACAAGAATACTCTATTGCCCCTATACAGATAACTACTAATACTGCCCCCCTATGTAAAGGCATTTAATACCCCCTATAATAACAGCCCCCTATGCCTATGTAAGAATATAACTACTATAATACTGCCCCCTAGTACAAGAATATAACTACTATAATACTGCCCCCATGTCCAGATATAACTACTATAATAGTGCCCCCTATGTACAAGATATAACTACTATAATACTGCCCCTATGTACAGGAATATAACTACTATAATACTGCCCCCTATGTACAGGATATAACTCTAGAAATACTGCCCCCCTATGTACAGTGAATAACACTATTAATACTGCCCCCTCTGTACAGAATATAACTACTATAATAGCGCCCCCTAGTGTACAGAAATATAACTATCTAAAATACTGCCCCCCTAGGTACGGAAATAAACTACTATAATACTGCCCCTATGTACAAGAATTAAAAACGTACTATAATAAGCGCCCCCTATGTACAAGAAATAGAAAACTACTTATAATACCTGCCCCTACTCATATCTATGTACCCCCTAGGAAATATAACTACTTATAAGACTTCCCTAGTACAAGATATATCTACTATAATACTGCCCATATGGTACGGAAATAACTACTATAATACTGCTTCCTATGTACAAAGAATATAAACTATAATACTGCCCCCTAGGTACAAGAATCATAAACTACTATAATACTGCCCCCTATGTACGGAATATGAACTCTTATATGCCCCCTGGCACAGTTAAACTACTATTTACTGCCCCTATGTACAAGAATATAAACTATATAATTACTGCCCCCTATGTACAAGATATTATAACTACTATAACTCGCCCCTCCCCCTAGGTACAAGAATTATAACTACTATATATACTGCCCCTATGTACAGGAATATGAACTATATAAATGGCCCCTAGATGTACAAGAATATAAACTACTTATAATTACTTGCCCCCCTATAGTACAGGAATATAGCTATCTAATACTGCCCCTATGTTACAAGAATCTAA